>VYXH01008059.1:263653-306835 GCA_013397275.1 Burhinus bistriatus
GAGCCGGCGGTGGCCTCCCGCCCGAGGCGGGTCCTTCTGCTCTGTCCCGCCGCCTCTCCGCGGCCGGAGGTCCGGGCACTCGGTGGCCCGGCGGGGCTGAGGGCGAGCCCGGCCCACACAAAAAGAGTGAGCAGCCTCCCTTCTTCAGCCGACCCGCCGTGAACACTTCCAAGCCCCATCTTCAGGGAGAGTACAGCTCCAAAAATCGTTGTGTTGCCATAAAGGTGGAAGAGCATCTCCCGAAGCACCAGCTGCTGGAGGGTAAGTGGGGGTCGCACATCGAACCTCTGCAGATTGATCGGTGACAGTGGTCACCGACGGCATTGCTCTTACCGGGCACAGCTAGGCTCATCCTTCGCCTTCTCATCACATCGGCACAACCGGCATCCAAACTGAAGCCTTCCAAATGCTGTAGACCCACGCCTGTTGAACAGGCAAGCAGATTATGCTGAAGACTCTCGTGCTGCGAGTAGTACGTAATAAAGAAATAGTGATTTCTTGTCTAAGTGAAAATTGGATGCCACTTTACCTTAGTGGAATTTAGTAACACCTTCAAAACTTATCCTTTCATGGAAAAACTGTCAGAGTCTGAAACTTCAGAAAGCTTTCTGCAATAAAAAGTGATGAACACGCGGCCACCAGCCCAAAGGTTTGACTTCAAATGAGTGAGATCAAAATTAAGATTTCATTAGAAAGCAGGTCTTAGTCGGGATCCAAAGAAAGAATCCAAGCAAAGCAGTTTAAAAAAAAAACTCTAACAGTAGTGGGATGTAAACAAGATGGGGGAATAAATTATAGAAGTTCTCTATTTCTATCCAAAGACCAGTTACAGTTAATTTGCAGCATAAGCAGTAGCTAGCGAATCATCTTCTTGTCTGTAATGATGCAGGTCTTTTTGAAATCACTGGTATCCAAATCCCAAAGGTTTGGCTCGTGCAGTGCACCAGATCACAAACCTAGCCCCGACACACCAAGTCCTTTACGATTATCTAGCAAATGGCAGCTGAGTATTCCCTTTTACTTCAGATGAGCTACAGTAAGTACCGGAACTCTTTGAGGATGTGCCAGTCAGTCACACTCCTGCACCAGAAAGGGAATGCCATTAGAGGATGGACACGCATTTCTTCTGGTTTATCACCCCTGAGTATCTGGAGTGGGTTTGAATCAGTGGCATTTTTTTCATCCAGATGCCCATGGATGTTCCTCCATCCAGTTCATTAAGAAAAACACGAGTGTACAGGAATTGCCATTTTATCATTAGCAATGATTAATATCAAATATCTCAAAACACAAAAGATCTCTGCAATAGGCACATATGGGGAAACCCAAGTCATGAATGTCTTATCTTAATTCCTACTTGATATTGGTTTATTTCATAACACATTAGGCTTTATTCTTTCCAAATCAATTTACAGGAAGTGCCTTTAACCAGAAGATGCGTGTTTTAGAACAAAGTTACTAAATTGCTCCCTCTTAGTCGATAATGAAACGAATATCCTTTAGTAAGAGGCACACAGTCCAAAATTTTCACTTAACAGACAAGCAAATTAAAAATTTTTTATCTCAGTTCAATTCCTAGTTATTCTCTGGCAGGAACTTAAACACCTTCCTTACATCATTTGTTATCATGTTTCCTCTTCCTCAGTCCATCCTAAGGGAAATGAACATAGTACACAGTTTTCAAGAAGAGACAGGTTAGAAACGACATGCAGATGATAACTTTTGCTTTGAAAGCCTATGAACTACTTCACAGACCACAACACTTGAGTCTGCCACCCCAGTATTTAGCATTTATCTTTGTCCGAAGTCCAGAGCACCTCAAGCGCAGTAGTTTTATGTCGAAACTGAATATTGTAAGTGTCCTTCGAAGTCTGTGGGCAGCATTTTGTGTCAGGTAATACTATGTCTCAGGCAAAAGCTCAGCAAACTTATTATTCCTTTCTCGTCTGTGAGGACTAAGCATTATTGCCATACCTAACCTAGAAACTGGAACAGAAGAAACAAAGGATGTAGGTGGTGATGGAGCTGGCCTAAAACTTTTTACTAACTTCATTCATGAGTTTTTCTGATACTCTCCTTGAGTCAGACGGCTGGATGAAAGGCAACATGACTATTCATGTAGGTTCTCATGCATACACAGCAGTCACTTCAGTCTTACAAAGTTATTTTTATTTATCAATTGCATCTTCAACATTTGTTCCATTATTAAGATTTTTCTTAAATAAAAAAGTCTGCTTTCCATAAAAAAACCCTATAATTAACAAAAGTCACTTTCACTTTTTTTTCACCTCATTTTCTGAAATGATGTAGAAGGAACAGCACGCTTAGAAGAGCCAGATTCTTCCTCATTTTCATGGAGACGCTTTCTTGTTGTGGTTGGCTAAAATAAAGATATGGCAGGATGGCTACATTAAATCAGGTAAGACAGAGCCTAACTGGTTTGCTTGCTACAGAATCACAGATGTTGGATAGATAAAGCCCCCTTTCTGTGACCAAAAAAGCATGTCTAACAAACATTTCTCTACCAAGATCTATCTAATTATATTTGATCCTTCTCATAGAAGACACTGCCCCCAGCTTTATCTTCCACTACTGTTTAAAAGTCTCCTAATTAGCATATGGTAATGAATGTCACAATACCATTTCTAAACTTTTCACTAACATGAGAATTTTTCCTTGAACACTAAATATTTGTGACCTGAATCCATCAAAACATACATGTTCTACAATTTAATTTTAAATATATGAATAATCCTTTAAAGCCTCAGAGACTGTTTCTGTACATTTAAACAAAGCATCTTGCCAAAGCACAGAAGTCCATTGCTTCTATTCAGAAAGCAGAGATAATTAACAAACTGCTACATACAGCCAAAATGCACATATCTTTAAATTTTCAAAATTAACTGATTTTGTTATGGATTACTTCAAAATCTGTTTTCTCTATGCATCAAGTATTAATCTTGAAATAATCTGTTACACATACCATTTTTGATGTTTGTGGTGGATTCATACTGGCACGTGTCTGAGCAAGTAGCTGTTGAAATGTACTCTTCATATCCTCATCCTGTGAAAAAAGGAGTAACTCTAAGTAGTATATGGAATATTTAAGGGAAAATCCTACATTTTGGCTAATGAAATGGATCAGCAATTAAAGAATGAATTAATAAAGGAGAAAAGGAGGTTCCCTCACTTCCCCCAAAATAAACACCTTCTTAATATGGCTTCACCAAGGGCAAGTCCTGCCTGATCAACCTAGTAGCTTTCTATGGATGGAGTGACTACATCAGTGGACAAGGGAAGAGCTACAGGTGTCATCAATCTGGACTTCTGCAAGGCCTTTGACACAGTCCCTCACAACATCTTTCTCTCTAAACTGGAGAGAGACGGATTTCATGGAGGGACTATTCGATGGATAAGGAATTGGCTGGATGGTCGCATCCAGAGAGTAGTGGTCACTACCTCAATGTCCAGATGGAGATCAGTGAGGAGCAGGGGTCTAAACTGGGACAAGTACTGTTTTCTATCTTCATCAACAACATAGACAGGGGGATCGAGTGCACCCTCAGCAAATTTGCAGACAACACCAAGCTGAGTGGTGCAGCTGACACACCTGTGGGACAGGATGCCAATCAGAGGTACCTGGACAGGCTTGAGAAGTGGGCCCATGAAGTTCTGCACCTGGGTCAAGGCAACCCCCAGTACCAATACAGGCTGGGGGATGAAGGGATTGAGAGCAGCCCTGAGGAGGACTTGAGGGTACTGGTGGGTGAAAAACGGGACATGAGCCGGCAGTGTGTGCTCACAGCCCAGAAAGCCAACCGTATCCTGGGGTGCATCAAAAGAAGCGTGGCCAGCAGATCAAGGGAGGTGATTTTGCCCCTCTACTCTGCTGTCATGAGACCCCACCTGGAGTACTGCATCCAGCTCTGGGGGCCCCAACATAAGGACATGGACCTGTTGGAGTGGGTCCAGAAGATGATCAGAGGAATGATCAAAATCATCAGAGGGCTGGAGAACCTCTCCTATGAAGACAGGCTGAGAGAGTTGGTATTGTTCAGCCTGGAGAAGAGAAGGCTCTGGGGAGATTTTATTGTGGCCTTTCAGTACTTAAAGGGGGCTTGTAAGAAGCTTTTTAATAGGACAAACTTCTTAATAGGACAAACTTTTTAATAGAGCCTGTAGCGATACGACAAGGGGTAATGGTTTTAAACTAAAAGAGGGTAGATTTATACTAGATATAAGGAAGAATTTTTTTACCATGAAGGTGGTGAAACACTGGAACAGGTTGCTCAGAGAGGTGGTAAATGCCCCATCCCTGGAAGTGATCAAGGTCAGGTTGGACAGGGCTCCAAGCAACCTGATTTAATGAAAGATGTTCCTGCTCGTTGCAGGAGGGTTGGACTAGATGACCTTTAAAGGTCCCTTCCAACCCAAACTATTCTATGATTCTGATACGCCCCACAGTAGAATTTTCAGCAGGTGGTTTATGTACAGTTCTGGTAACAAAAAGAGTTCTATTTCATTCTACAAAGAAACACTTTCCCCTCAATAACTACTTAGCTAATACTAGTCAAGCTGAAACTGAACTTACAGTATCATTCAACAAAGTATAACAACATTGGAAAAATAGAACATATAGGCTAGGATTTCATGCAGATAATTCATTAATCAGCCTTATCAGAAGAGGCCTCATCAGGATTTGGGGCCTGCTTTCCCCAAAACAGAGTTAATCACTCTTGAGAAACAAGTATTTTCCTTATAGTGTTACATTCGGTACTCATAATGACTTCCCTTTCTAACAGCATATTTTCATTTCCAGTAGCTCAGCTTCACCAGTATCCCAAATTTGGGTAGTTTTCATTACCGCCCCCCCTACCATGAAAAGCAAACCTGTTGTACACAGTAGGTAGAGAAGAACCAGCTAAAACACCCATACCCTACCGCCCCCCCCCCAAAAAAAAACCAAAAAAAACCAACCACACACCAAAACAACAACAAAAACACCCCAAAACCACACATATAACCAAACAAAAACACCAACCTCCCACACCAAACTTTCAAACAAAATGTTATCTTAAAAAGCATCCCACAGTTATCCTTAACATAAGTAAGTCCATAGAACATATAAAAGGTTGTAAATGGAAACATTTGGAAAGCAAATATTCAGAATTTGGTCAAGCATTTCACTGAAGTTTCCCTTTTGAAAACCCAAATTATTATCAACAAATATTATATTATTCATAGAGCATTCATATCACTACAGAAGTTCACTGGATAGCACAGTTCATTCTTTATTTACCCAAAATGGTAAGCCAGAAGCTGCCACTAGCAGAGGGAAAGTGTCTGGGAAAGAAGTGGACTTAGTAGTCTCAGCTGTGCATAATCAGGCCTGGCTGCAGAAGCATTAAGAGGAGGAAAGAACAGCACAGGGGAGGGAAGGGCAGCAGAGATCCTTTGTTAAGAGAAGCTAGTTTAGCAGAAATTCAGGCATGTTTCAAGAGAGAAAGCTAGCGTGTAACCTCATGCTGGTTCAGCTGCCAGTGACGGGAGTGCTCTTGGTATATGCTGGGCCTCAGGGAATAAGAAATCGGTGCAAACAAGATGTTTAGTTGGCATAGTACACTCCCTGTTTTAAAAAAAAAAATCTCATTCTCTACTTTCAGCAATTTCTCCTGCAGCAATTTTATTAGAATGAGTTGTTATGGATTACCTACAAACCCTAAATCAGACATTCAAACCTGAAATCAGGTCTTTAAACCTCTCACAGGACTAAATGAAGTAGGCTGCTCATAGTGATCTAATACAGATCATTTCCTTTGGCTGAGTTTTGAACAGTGACCGTGTGTTCACCAACTGATCTAGAACTAAAAACAGACATTTATTCTAAACAACTTACTGAAGCTAACGGGTTGTATAATTTTGTTTCATTATCACAGCAAAGATTGGGAAACTCAAAGAGAAGTGAATGGGACGTTCACTGCTACAGACGATTAGAAATAAGGAGCATTGAGCTCCTAAGGTTTTCAAATATTTTAACTCATTTTTTTGGGTGAAGGCAGGGGAGGGGGTTCTTTTTCTAAGATACTGCAATACTCCATATCTCCTTTTTTGGTTTAAATACATTCTTAAGCAGTACAGAAAGGCTTTGATGTGAACATCCAGTTTATTTTATATAGAATTGGGACTTGTCTTTCTTTTCCATTGTCACCTGTTTTGACTGTGGCTACATCTGAGTTGATAGGCAAGATAAGATAAATATTTTTCCATTTATATAACAAACACCTGAATTTTTCTTCAGCATGCAAGCAACTAATCTTGTCCCATTCAAAAGATCCCAGTGAAGTTTTCAAGAGGCAGAAGCAGCAATTAATTGTTTATATGCCTTTGAAAAATGTCTTATTAAGTACCTGGTAAATACAGGTAAGACATCACCACTGAGTAGTACTTAGGTTTAAGCAGCCCATTAAGTTTTAAAGTTTTAGATTTAAACAAAGAATGGAGTAAACAGCACAGGTATTTAAAACACTAATTTGGAAGCACTACTAGTTTAAATAAAGCTGTAGAAATTAAGTTTAATTTTGAGAACATGCTTACTTTTAATATCTGAAAAATTCCATAGTGGACTCAGAATCATGAGAGAGGGCTAACAGGCATTAGCTGTACACATAAAGTATGCGTCTGTTGTGGTTTTTTTCCAGACTAACTTTTAAAGACAATACTTACAGACAACACGAGAGGGAGTGGGGAGCCAGTAACTCCTTCTCACTACTCACAGTAACAGGACTCAAGGAGCTCTTTTGGTGGTAGTATTCAACGTGTGTGATATCTAGAACTGAACATATTGGATATTGGCCTTCCAAGCAGGCAGTGTACATCACCTATAAACAACTGATACTCTTAGTAACAGCCCATGAAGGGAAACAGTTTAAAGAATGGCATCTGAATGGTCATTGACATTTGGATTTGTGGGTATGATGTTTTCTGAACCTTTTGTCCTGTCTTCAAAATTAAACATTACAGTAAGAGGTGTCCCTAAAGGGAATATATAATCAAGATGCTAACGACTTGAGTTTACCTACTGAAATACCTCAAATTCTTAGCTTGTCTAAATCACTGTCATGTATTTCCCATTACACATACCAGCAATTCTTAAAATCAGTGTAGCATGGTTTATCAATAACATTTCCTGCTCAGTATTATAACCTAAATGTAAGAATCTACAGCAAATTAACTCACTGTAGAAGTTATGCACAAAACTACAATAGTAAAAGCCAGGAATGCCAGGAAGAATTTTCTGATGCCCAGCAGTATAATTAGGACAAGTTAATGACTTAAAAACAGTCATCCAAATTCGCTTTCTGCTTCAGGAAGCTGCCAGCTGTTGAGCACTGAGTGATACTCCCCATTTCTTACGCTTTTTACCTAAACATCTGAAACCAGACACTGTTCCCATTGGGGGAATATGACTAGCATTATGCTTGGCATGAGTAAATAGAACCCGTTGTATGGCTCAGAGGTAGGCTGGGTGACTTTCTTCAGCCTCCTCAAGCAAAAATATCCAGGAAAGCTCATACGCGCAGTGGTCACCTCTGGAGTGCCAAAATTAATAAAAGACCACCTAAAGACTACCTCTCACAAATCTAACTAGACTGTAACAGTAGGCAGAGAAACCATCACCTCCTACTCAGAGAGTTCCCAAACCAGTGACACTTATTGATACTCATCATAGTGAGGACACAGTAGTCCTAGACACTTGCCAGAAAATGTCTGCAGGATTCTGCACTGCCCGCCCACACAAACAAGATGAGGAAGTGGGACTCTGTTAAAATGCTCAAAGGAGGAGGTCCATCCTATCAGAACCACAGTCAGACAGTCTCTAAAAAACACATCTTGATTCTCAGATGTTAAAGAGTACTGAGAAGAGGTGTCTCAGAAAGGATGCAGAAGCTGCTGGTTGTATTGAAAGAAGGTATTCAGCAGAATACACCATGCCTTTTTTGCAGTCCTCTCTGCAGCGACTAAAAATTTGAAAGCACAGGCTAGCTACAGATGCAGACTGGGCTTTATTTTCTGTGAAAAAATTCCAGAGAACCAGGATTTTCCATTAAATTCAGAGCATGTCACAGACACACAAAGGGTGTTGAAGCAGGACCCAGGACCAGAGCATGGAGAGGAGCAGCTTAATACCAGTATCCTTCAACAAAAATTAAAGACAGAGAGGCTCGTCAAACTCTGCTGCTAAACTGGCACCACAACTTGCAGCAGAAGCCAACTGGATGGTGGGAAAGAATTCGTGACAGAAAAGTTGGCATTAAATAAAGCAACAGACCTGCAACTTGCTGGATGGCATGGCACAGAAGTAGAAAGAGCTGCACCTATCACTTGTGCTCAACCACTACTCTACACTGTTGACCCAGGCAGGTATTTGCAAGTTCTACGTATTCCAAGTCTTCCTGAGCAGAGACCGCAAGGACCTACCCAGGCAGGTATCTGAAAGTTCTACGTATTCCAAGTCCTCCTGAGCAGAGACTGCGAGGACCTCGTTGGTATTTACCATTAGGACCACTGAACTGTGATTCTCTTAACATCAAAATCAGTTTAATCTTCCTCCCACAAAGAAAACACAGCTGTTTTGATGGAAAGGCCAGAGATGACAGGACTGTAGGAGACCTGACTCACTACTTAGCTAAAGGTGATAGGCTGTAACAGGATGTAGATTAGCTCGACAGAACTCTTCAGTACTCTACAATGCCTATAAAACACGATCCAGAGTCAAACATCCACGGGATAACCACAGAATAGTGAACATACAAACTGTGAAACGCCTTCTTCCAGCTGGAGAGGTGGACAAATTATAGAATCTGAGTCCTTCTCCCTTACCTGAATACAGGTTACTGAAGATGCATCAACCAAGAGATATTGCAGATTTAGTCTGAGAGAATTACGTTACTTGGCAAGGACCCAAGCTGCTTTGAGCCACCTTTATTATATGACAATGTAATAAAAATCATGAGACCAAGAGAAGAAAAAGCTCTTCTATACAAGTTCTTATGGCTGTTGCCAGGGGTCCCAGCACAGTTAGCAATAAGACACATTCCAGCATGGGTCAGGGTGCATCAGGAAGTAATCAAATTGGTCAAGGCTGAGAAACACCCTCAGCCTGTGCAGAGAAGGTACATTAAGTCTTGTGAGCTACAGTGCTGTTAGATAGTCAAGCCACAAAGACAATGCGTTATCCGGATAATAAAGAGAAAAGGCAACAGACATAAAACTAAGGATGGTGTGGCCACTTTGGAGAAGAGAGGAGGAAGTTACTGATTCCTTTTTCTCTCTGGCCGAAGAGTGTGTGATGCAGCAAGGTGAAACCTACATATGGAGACCTCATGACAAGGTGGAAGGCAAAGGAGAAGTCAATTAAAAGGGAAATCAAGCAAAGATGTGTTTGGGGTGGGAAAAGGCACTGAGCAGCATCAGGCAAGGCTACAAGACTACAAATAGCAGCAGTAACAGTTGAAAAGGACCATGGAACTGAAGGACTGAGAAAGCATACCATGCTGTAAAAGCAGCAGTAGGAAGGGGTATGAGCTAATGAAGGCTTTGCCAGAGACAGGGGCCAAGAAAATAAACACATTGAAAAACTACAGGGCGTCTAGTTGCCATTGCAAGAAGAAAAGACAAGGAGGACAGGAAAAGAAGAAAATCTGTGCGCTGCAGAGACAGCATTTGCTTGTTGGGAGAGCAAAGAAGCAACTCTGTTCTGTATGCTGCAAGAAAGAGAAGGCTCTGTCCCACAAAGGCTTTGACACACAGCAAGGCGTTGCAAGATCATCTTGCTTCCAACAGAGAGACATGGAAGCAGTCTGTTCAAGATGCTCGCTCTACTTGGTTTAGAGTTGTCCAAAAGGAAAGCGGCAACTACAGCATCTGGGCTAATATCATCCTACAGGTTGGGATCTGATGGCTCCTCTTCCTACCTGTCATTGACAACGCCAGTAAAACAAATAATTTCTCAACAGGACCTTTTCTTCCTCTTCTCTCTTTCTGTAAGTAGGCAGTAGGATCTCTCTGGTTTTACAGCAGCCAGCAGAAACTGTACAGCCAGCTGACAGGCAGGCAGCAGGGCATGCCTGTGAGAAGCACCAACTGACAGTTGCTCTTCTGCTGGCTACTGTCAGAGACAGCCCATGGACAGGCAGATTTAAGCTTTGACTTAAGATAACAGTTGCTACTGTCATGAAGCTAAAGAATTGAAGCTCTCATTGCCCATCATTATATCCCTTTTGTGGCATTCTCCACAGCAGGATTAGGCACGCATTACATCTCTGGTGACCACAGTAGTCGGTGTTCCCCGGCTTCCTTGCAGAAACAAATTACACTGTATCAACAAAACCTCGTAAAATTTAGGCTACTGAACTGCCTTTGAATTTACAGCAAGATGAATTTACATCATTATCCCCAGAACAACCCAGCTTTGTTGTACTTCATTTGAGACTCAATTCCTACCTGAAGCCAAGGATGCTCTAAGGCTTCCTCTGTTGTAAGACGTTTGGTTGGATCCACTACTAACAGCTTCTTCACAAGATCCAGAGCTAAGATAATACAAAGAGTTGGTTGGCATATGATCAATAAATTCATTACCTGAAAATAAGTTCTGCAATATGCATACACCAAAGCTACGTGCAACAATTAACACTTCAAAACAATGCCCAAAAATACTGGCTAGGCAGATCACTTTTCTTTTTCCTATGCGTAGGGAGGGCTGCAGACTGTAACCATTTTTCTTTCACCTGCACACGATTCAACACTTTTCAGTATACCAAAATTACCAGTAGATATACTGAGCATGTCCACAATTTATGTTCTGAGCATGCACAGGAAGTTCAGCAATTTCCTAAAAGCTTCAGTAATACTGTGGACAAGCAAAGACAGCTTAATTCAGTTTCCTGGTTTACAGTGTCTTGGAAAGCAGGCTATCCGTCTGGGAAGATAGGAAAGAAGAGACAAGACATACGCTCAACATAATCATGTAAACTTTATTTTCTTAGGAAACTGCTTAATAGACACTGTGAAGAATATGGCATGTGTGTCATATTTTATGACTCCAAATCTTCCATAAAGGAATTTTGGCAAGATTTACTTTTCATTGTATCTGATTATTCTGTTATACATACCATTAGGACTATGTATGAACTTAACATGATTTCCATTCTCATGTATGTCTGACTTATTATTGAATAAGCTTCAAATAATTCGGGAAGGAGTTACATTTGGTAAGTTTACTAGAAAAAGAATGATCACATCATTTATCAGAAACTCCTCTGCACATACAAAGGGGTATCCAAGGCAAATACTACAATTATTTTGTGCATATAAAATGTCCTGAAGAAGAAAAGCATGCAGACAGTAACTATCATTTCAGTTTGCTATGCAAAAACTCAATTAGTTTTGCAGACTACTTAGCTTAGAGTAGGCCAAACTTAACAGTTGATTCCGCAACTATGGCTGATATTTTAAGCTCAAAGACTAGCACCGTGACACTACTCTTAACATTTCTCTTCTAGGGTTCTAACTCATTTCCCTTAAATTCCTGGCATTTTTGGTTCAAAACTTGGAGAATCTTTGAGCAAGGCAAAGTTTGTAGACCAGCTTGATAAACTCAGAAGAAAAAGTGAAAAGAAGAAAAATAGATGTATGTGCCCACAAACTCTCTACTTCTGTAGTTAATAAAGCTAAATATTACTAAGAAATCTCTTCAATGAAAATGTATCTGCTCTTTCATAGAATGGTTTAGGTTGGAAGGGACCTTAGAGATCATCTAGTTCCAAACCCCCTGCCATGGCCAGGGACACCTTCCACTAGACCAGGTTGCTCAAAGCCCCATCCAATCTGCCCTTGAACACCTCCAGGGGTGGGGCAGCCACAGCTTCTCTGGGCAACCTCTCAGTGTCTCGCCACCCTCACAGTAACGACTTTCTTCCTAATTTCTAATCTAAATCCTAATATCTAATCTAAACCTACCTTCTTTCAGTTTAAAACCGTCACCCCTCATCCTATCACTACACTCGCTGATAAAGAGTCCCTCCCCATCTTTCCTGTAGGCCCCCTTCAGGTTCTGGAAGGCTGCTATAAGGTCTCCCCAGAGCCTTCTCTTCTCCAGGCTGAGCAACCCCAACTCTCTCAGCCTGTCTTCATGGGAGAGGTACTCCAGACCTCTGATCATCTTCACAGCCCTCCTCTGGACNCATGTCACCAACAAAGATGTTGAACAGCATTGGTCTCAGTACTGACCCCTGAGGAATGCCACTCATCACTGGTCATCACTTGGACAGACCTGTTGACTGCAACTCTGAGTGCGGCCATCCAGCCAATTCCTTATCCACCGAGTGGTCCATCCATCAAATCCACATCTCTCCAACTTTGAGACAAGGATGTCATGCAGGACAGTGTCAAGTGCCTTGCACAAGTCCAGGTAGATGATGTCAGTTGCTCTTCCCTTATCCACCAATGCTGTAATGCCACCGTAGAAGGCCACCAAATTTATCAGGCATGATTTGCTGTTAGTGAAGCCATGTTGGCTGTCACCAATCACCTCCTTATTTTCCATGTGCCTTAGCATAGTTTCCAGGAGGATCTGCTCCATGATCTTGCCGGGCACAGACGTGAGACTGACTGGCCTGTAGTTTCCCGTGTCTTCCTTTTTTTTCCCTTTTTAAAAATGGGAGTTATGTTTCCCCTTTTCCAGTCAGTAGGAACTTCACTAGACTGCCACAGCTTCTCAAATATGATGGATAGTGGCTTGGCAACTTCATCCGCCAGTTCCCTCAGGACTCGCTGATGCATCTCATCAGGTCCCATGGACTTCTGCACCTTTGGGTTCCTTAGATGGTCTCAAACCTGATCTTCTCCTACAGTGGGCAGTTCTTTGTTCTCCCAGTCCCTGCTTTTGCCTTCTGCACCCTGGGCAGTGTGGCTAGAGCACTTGCCGGTGAAGACTGAGGCAAAAAAGTCATTCACCACCTCAGCCTTGTCGATATACCAAGGGACCAGGTCTCACATTTCCTTCCAGAGAGGGCCCACATTTTCCCTAGTCTTCCTTTTGTCACCTTTCTAATATTTCTAATGTCTTTCTAATGCTTCAACTTCGAACTTAAAAAAAACAAACAAAAAAACCCCAAACAAACAAACAAAAAAATTTTTAAAAGACTACTTCAAAAACTAAACATATCAACATGCAATGTGCCATACAACTAAAAGGAAGTTAAAGGAAAACAAAAATAACAAGAAAAGAGCTAGATATTCTGCTACCCATTGTAATGGAGCCATACCCATGTCTGATACATGCATCCATTCTTTTGAAATGAACGTGTATTCTCCACGAGTGATTTGATCTTTCAGAGATAGTCGAGTATTTTGCTCATTAAATGGTGGATATCCACACAAGCTATATAAAAGAAGAAAAAAGTTAAATAACACAGATTTTGTCACAGCAAATGAAACACTAAAATCACACATTTTAAAGCACCTGCTATCACAGCATCTTTTACACGTGTATAGTTTTAAACACACTTTCACTTCTTAATAAAGATACTGAAGTTGCCAACTCTTGAGCCATGTATATCAATGACTGCCCAATGAAGGTAGCATCTACGTAGTATCTTACCATACAAAAAGAATAACTCCTAAACTCCAGCAGTCCACAGCTCGGCTGTATCCAGCAGTCCCAAGTGAATTTAGAACCTCAGGAGCAAGATATGTGGGAGTACCACATAATGTTTTCATAAGAGAAGTTTCTCCAAGAATCTTGGATTGTCCAAAATCTGTAATCTTGTATTTAAAAATGGTAAGACCACATTACATATTAGGACTGATTGTACTAGAACATATCATATTGTCAACATACATCAGGAGGTAACATTAAGTTTCTTCTTTCCAAGTCAGCTCCAGTACATGACTATGAAAAAAATTTACCTCAAACATTGTTAAGTAGTCAGTAAACAACTGAGAAAGGGAGAGGAGGAGTAGGGAGAAATATGACAGAGGATCACACTTTACACTAGCAAAAAGTACCCTCAGATTTGGATGTAAATGGACAAGCACAGAGTAAAGGAATTGTAGCTTATTAGAGGAGATTGCTTGAAAAATAAGCAGTTTAGCATGCAAATCTATTCAATGCTTTATCTGGAAAAAAAAAAAAACACCAAACAAAAAACCCACCCACAATAAAACCCCAAACCTAAATCCCCCACAAAAAACCCCAAACCAACAACAAAATAATCTGTCACCATACAGTGTGGATATTTGTGGAAATGCTGTCTGTAATTCAAGAATTTAGATTTTATTGAAAAAAAACAAACCCACATATCGACATTTGAAGTTGTGTACTCAATTAAGTGCTATACAAGCACAATATTTCTTAGTTGTTCTTAGATAAGTGTATGGGTTGAAATGTCCACAAAAGCAAAACTAGAATTATAAAAAAAAACCCTCAATGTTTTAAGTTACTTCATAGTTTGTATGATTAATTCCATAATGGTTTTTGGGTTTTTTTTTGCTATGTTTAACTAAATATTGAGAAGAATGGGAAGGAATACTCCCAAATTTCTAAATGAACAATAAGGAACATAAGTTTCCTTACCTTTATAAGACATGTCTCTTCAGAAGATGAAAGTAGCACATTCTCTGGCTTTAGATCTCGGTGTATAATTCCATTGTCATGAAGATACTAGATATATACAAACATACAATCAAATAAAAACAGACTATTAACTTTTTTTAAATGTAAGCTTTCCGATTTTTCATGTAGCAACAACAGGATAACTGAAATGGTTGTGTAAGAGGCATGTGTGCATTTAAAGCTACACAGCTTGTGACATCTTAGAAAAAAACAAACAAACAAAAAAAAAACCAAACCCCCAACCTTAGAAACCATTATGCTTCAAATGTTGAATCTCAATACAAGCACAGTATGTAAACCTGGCAAGGTGTTCCATTCTTCCCATTCACTCGAAAGCTATCCTTCTTTCTTCATCTCAGTAAAAGCAACAGAACCAAGGAAGACCAAAGTTCTACATTGCCTTTGTAGCAATTCTGGTTTTCCAGATCTCTCTCCTTTCTCTGAGTCATTATGATTGTATGATCATACCCTCTTAAATACAAGTCCATGTTTCAGTTTGCAAAGACAGTTAAATTCACCATGCCACAACAGTCCTCACACTGGTGAGTAATAGTAGACAGATTTAAAAAACACTTCAGTCGTCAAAGAGCGGGAGGCTGAAAAAGGGTTCAAAAACCTGGTGATATAGGTAGGAAAACTGAGCAAGGAGGAGATACAAGATCAACATCAGGTTAAATATACAAACGATTTTGAAAAAAGTTAATTCCTTGCGTAAGTGTCGAATTTTTCCCTTATCTGTAGTTCTCAAGTCTACATGCAAGTCTACTATTCAGTTTTTTACTGGCTCCAAATCCGAGAATAGACTTCTAGCTTCGTTAGGAGAACGTCTGACAGCAGGCAAGAATCAAAGCTCAGTCATAAATGACTGATACATTAAGATACAACGAAGTCTGCATTAAAACTAGCAACAACGTTGATTCTAACTAGTAGTACAAAATACGTACTAGAGGTGTCCTCACATCTACGCTGAAGGGAAGCTTTTCTTTATTTTACCTGAAGACATAGTATCATTATGAAGTAGAAGGCAATGACACCATTTTTATTATATGAGCAGCTGTCTCAAAAAAGAGAATTGGGGAAAAATACAATAGTTGGTCACTAATGAGGAAAATAATTCTAGGTTTATTAATACCTACTACAGAACAACTATTAAGTTTCTATTTTTGGCAGCTGCAAGATACTAAAATTGAGTCAAAAGAAAAAAGGGAAAGAATTGAACTGAAGGCATATTCAGGTCCAGACAATTAAGTGTGATGTAGAAAACAATCTTGCAGTAGTTACTAATGAAATATGCTTACTATTTCATGAATTTAGAATAAATTTATCTAAGGACTCAATATTCAGTATTTTAGATCTATTAAAGTAGTCTTAATCTGTTGTCTACTGAACTGAAATGCTTATTCAGGAGCGCGTAGTAAAGCATCTGATCACTAATGTTTTTGAAGGCTACGACACTGATGACTCTTTGCGCACACACTACTAAAAGTCTCACATGATTCTCCTGCCATCAATGAGCACAACCTGTATTATTACTTTAGTCCCTGTTTTTAATAAGTAAGAGTGTTTGAATGTTCTTTGGCTGCCATATGGTAAAGAATCTGGTTAAACCAACTTGTTAAGAGCACTGTGCTGCTTTCTTGCACAGGTTTCAGAAGTGAAAAATGACAGAAAAATTCATCTGACTGACATTCATAGGCATAACCATATTTTTCTTGATAGAATTCATTATTATCTACCTTTACAGCCAGCAGCATCTGATAAAAATATAACTTGCAGGTAGCTTCTTTCATCTTGATTGGCCTTGACACTCTGTCATACAATTCTCCTCCTTCCATCCTAAACCAAATGCAGGTAACAAGTCAATGTATTACTTTCAAAAGGTTCATCTCATTAGACAAGACTGAGACCAAAATATTTGGCTATTTTGGTTACAGAGGAGGAATATATTTCTGAAAATGAGTGAGCAACATCCTAAATATAGCACACGCACTGCTGAATTAGGCCTAGTCTCCTGAGTCTTTACTGGGAATTGTTACAAGATTTTTGATCAGTCTCCTCTTATGAGCTCAAAATCAAAAAAGTAGCAGCGATCTGCAACAGCAGCACAGTGGGCAACTATCGAAGGACTAAGTGCCTTCAAAGCATAGAAGGATTACTCTCCTGGTTATCCTAGTTCCTAATTTTAGAGAGGTTTCAGAGAACAGTGGAGGCCAGCAAAAGAAAAAACAAAACAAACAAACTAAAAACCTGAGAGTTCAGAACTATACGCATTCTTTGTGGCTATGAAAAACATTTCATTCTATGCATTTACTTTCAAACAAGTTACTTACAGTTCCAAAACAATGTAGTAATCCTCTGCTTCAAAGAAGTTTTTGATCTTGATTAAGCAAGGCTAATAAAAAAAAAGGGAACACAAATAAACACACACAAAAAAGTAGAATAATTTGTAAAAACTAACATTATCAACAGTTTATCATCCTGAAGTTCCTATTTCAGTATGATTTCAACCATGCCAGTTAAACTAACACTTAACAAAACCAACTAGCGCCCCAGGTTTTGGCCAACACTTAATACTCATCTGTTGTCTTCTCCCCAGTAACTCCACACACAAAAACATTCAACTCTTGTGATGACTACAGCTCAACAAGTATCCTTATTTTTTCCAGTGGTGAGTTACCATACCCTCAATATTTTCTTTATATGCAATAGTACAGTGGGAAGCAAGGGAAAGTTCATTAAGCTATGCAAACTTTCTACTTAACAAAAGTAAAAGAAATGCCTTTCACTGGGCAGGGCGGGCGGGGTGGTGGTGGTGGTGGTGCAGGGTAAAGAAGGGATACAAATTTAAAAAACTGCCTTGGAATCTAATCTTTATATTTGGTTATCTGGCAGTATTTCCAAAAACACACATCAAGGAAAGATTTCTACAAGAGTGTTTCAGGTTGAAATTTCCCCTGTGAAGTTTCTTCTCAAATTTACATCGCAGTTATTCAAAGTTTTAAAACCTCAAATCTGTAAAGATATAATATACTTAAAATAAGAAGTGTTCAATAGACTTATTTACAAGAAAAAAATATATGCATCCTTTAACATATTTTCTAAACAGTTAAAATTGATCTTCAGTTACTACAGTAAGGTCAGTGAACTACAGAAGTACAGTAGCCAGCAAAAAGGAATAAAAAAGTAGAGTAACACTCACATGATCTATTTTCTTCAAAATTTCAATTTCTGTATTGATATTAAAAGCTGGGTTCTGTTAAAAGAATCAAATATCATATTGGGCAAGACAGTGCTGTTCTGGAATAAGACACATCAGAAATACAAGACAGTGCCAGAAAAGCCATCGTTTCATGTCCCTTGCTACTTTAAGCGACAATAACGTATAATCTTTTTCTATAAACGGATCAGGTGCCTTCATTGAATTAAATGAACAGTCTGCTTTCACTATCTGTAGCAAGATATTGCTCCAGACATGTCATTTCACTGAAGGTTAGAAATCTCCACCCAATTCCCAAACTAAACAAAATAATCTTGGCAAGCACATTGGTGTTGAGCTTTAAACAGTTGTACTCCCCCCAAGGTGCTTCTTATATGGGCTAACCCTAAAATTAAATGCTACTCTCTCCCAGCCCCTGTTTTGCAAGATAACACACAGATTCTTTTGATCTGTGGCTTAGGCTCAACTCATGGAATCAACCCAGCAGCTTTTTGCTCTTCTTCCAATCCAAATCAATGATCTTTGAACACACGCTATCAAATCTGTATACAAGATTCCAGATGCAGTCCTATCTCTGTTTTGTACATTGGTATTTCTTAATAATTCATAACAGCATTTCTTAATCTTTATTAGAAATGTTCCAAAGTTGCATTTTCCAATTTTCAGTCACATATTCATCTGCAAATAACTATTATCTTCCTCCTCCTCTGAACCAGGAAGTGTAGGTGAGAGCAGAAATTGTTACTGATCTTGAAGCATACGATCTTGCACTATTAAACATCTAACTTCTACTACTCCAGCATACGATTGATACTGCAATCTTTCTTTCTATCAACAGAGACTCTGGGTCAGTGCTGAAGGGTTGAATTAGTATATTCCCACTTTTTGTGCCATGATCTCTAAATGTAATAGTACAGAAGACTAATCTCAAGACAAATTCTCAAAACTTCCACTAGTAACTAATTCCACTCCCACTGAAGCCTTCTGGCATCCTTTCCTCAGCCAGCTACCTTTCCACCTTAGAATTTTTGTCTTTACAAAAATGTTTTCCAGATCAAGTAGTAGTTTCCTGTACAACACCTGATAAAATACAATATACAGAATCTGTTCAAACTGACAAAGTATCTGTGCACTGAAGTCCATTTTCTGAAAGAAATTAATACGGTTAATCTAACTTAACTTTAGATTTACTAAAGCACAGCAGTACAATTTACATAACTCCTTCTTCCATGCACTTTTGCCTCTAACCGTATTTTCCTTCAAAGTTTATCCTATACCCTCATATAAAATTAAAGTTAGAGTAATAGATATGAAGTTGCTTGGATTTTTCTCCTGTTGGAGTAAAGCCACTTGGCTTGTTCTTCAAATTCAAGCTTCCACTATAAGACCAGACACATGAAAAGCCCTTCCCAAAAGGCTTCATACAATTTTATTAAAAAGTATTACAATGGAGAATACAACAAAGTTAGCAGAGTTTGTAAATTTTTGGTCAGACTCTACTGGTTGTGATGTGCCTATTTGATGCATTTTAGGAGCTAAATCCCACAAGACTCCCCACCACCCTTTGTATACACCACATGAACAAACAGTCCTAAATTATGAACATAATGAAACGTGGTCAAAGAATAAAAGCAAGCATTTTCTACAGAATTCCATGGATTCTGTAAGATCAAAAGGCATTTTGAAATTACATACAGAAGACATGTAGTGAGAAAATCCTTTTTAGTTGAAGAGAGCTGGGGAGTCAGAGAGGTTACCAAATATTCCAGGATGACTGCAAGATGACCAAAAGACAGACAGACAGACAAAGATACTTACTGCCTCTCTAATACCACTTGCCATGAACTTCCGTTTGTTGATTATCTTTACCGCAACTTTGTTACAAGTGCTCTTCTCAAATGCCAATTTGACTTCTCCACAGGCACCACTAAGATAAACGCACAGCTATGTTAACGCTTACAAACACTTTTCAAAAACCTGCATAACAACTACAGACAAATGAGATGAAAGCACTGGATTACACACAACTTGAGGCTGCTGCTTTCTGACTTTCTGAATATGGCATGTTGTCAAAACTGTCTCAGAAAGCATTCAGTAGTTAGGAATTCTATTTAAATAGCAAACGATGTCAAGGGCCACCCGTTCAAAACTGCAGGAGTAAATATGTAAAGCGAGTAATGTGTTTGTACAAAGGGTTCCAGTGAATATCAAGGACGAGCTCTGTCAGCATTTCCATCCCACAAATGAATTTAAGAGAAGAGAACCTAGTGAAGAGTTCTCTCAGCACGGGACTGCACAGATCCGAAGAACAGGTATGACAATACTTTTGTTTTTACTAAGCAGCAATTATACTGCAGAAAGAAATCCTTGTATTTTGCACTCAGATTTGTTTCCACTTAAGCATTCTCCTCCAAATTCTTTGCTGACCATCTTTTTCCAGAAGACAAAAAAATAGTCTCCACTTAAGATAGCCTCTCTCCTTTTTCCTGAAAACAGTTCTTTTCCCTTCTGTCTGAAGGCCTCAACAATGTTGTAGAAAGCTATATTCTGACATAAAGGTCTTCTTTCTACTTTAAATAACCGAGTAAATTAATATATAAAATTTAAAAACTTGTTAAGAATCTACAGACTTTATTCTCTTCTAGAGAGAAAAAATAAAAGTGGGTTTCACAATTAATGGTAGGTTACAAAACCCAAGCGAATTACAGAAATAAAGCCAAAATTCCTGTTTAAGCTGTTGTAAAGAACAGGCTTATTCAGGTGTTATCATTCCTTTTTTTCTTACAGCAGCTCAATTAACACTGGTAATAATTCCAGAACAAGGTACTGAAACCAGTAACAAAATTAAAGCTTAATACCGCAGAAAGAAGGATGCTTACCTCCCCAAAGTCTTTGACATGATATATTTCTCTCTGAATTCTCTAGGAAACACCAACTGATCATCCACCATAAGATCAGAAAAGACAAACACTAGGAAGATAAATGGAGATAATTTTCCTGTTATTAACTTTAAAATTTTGTTGTAATGAAGAACTATGCTTCCTGAGCTTTTATAGTCAACAACATAACTAAGAAAATGCTGCCTGCTGGAATAAAAACATAAATATATTAAAAAGTTAATTGATGCTATCAATGACATTGGCTATGGGTTAGGAAGGTGAACTTACTACTGAAAACTGACATCTTTGGTATTAATTTCACAACAGTGCTTAATCAATTAACAGTACAGTTAAGGACAAAATAGGCAAGAATTTCAATGTCACAGCAGGGAACAAAGAGAAGTGACAATCAGGAAGACAGCATCTTAGTGGAAAAGCAAAGACAAAGAAACAAATGCCCAACCCTCCTAGTTTTTAAGAGGGTTTTTTAATTGTTATGCAGCATCTGGTAAGTACCTGGGATTTTTTCAGCTTCCCTTGAATAGTCTGTTTCCCCTGTTCCCACCACCACAGCTACTGAAGCACAAAAGTGTTTAAAAATAGGAAAACAACTATAAAGGTTTATACTCTAGTAAGGTGGCTCCTGATGCAGTTTCTTTTAAATTTTCTTTTTTCATTTTTCTTCTAGGGTTGAGGTGGATAACGGATAATTTTTATGCAAGTACTAAAACATCGGTTCGTGACTGTATTTTAACAGCACTCAAGAAGAAGCTCAGCTTGCAAGAAAGATACTCAAATCACTGCAGACACAACCTCTTGGTCAACACATGGAGAACCTACTTATGTTATAGTATATTTTACCCTTATTAGTCTGTATAGACAATGCAATTTCAGAGTTATGAGTCAGTGGAAGCCTCTTCCCTTTTCCAACGAGCTCTCTATTCACAAAAGTTCCATTCGCACTGTGGTCTTCAATGTAGGCAACATAAGAATTTTTTGGACCCATTTCCTCAAAGAGAAAAAAAAAAAGGGGAAAGATAACAGAGGGAAAAATTACATTACTGTAAAAACATGACAGACTACAGAAATTTACTGTTGTTGGCTGAGGAAATCAGACCACTGAGGTTATTTCATAAACTGGGTTAATGGAACATTGCCAAGAGTCTTGTTAAAAGGAGACAACATTGAAGGTACTTAAACTTTGATGTCTTTAGGATCAATCTTTTTCAGTTATGCCAAGCCAGAAAGAGACAGTCAACCTTTTTTAGCACCTACCCTGAAAATTCGGAAATGCTTCTTGCTATAGTTTTGGTAGAAGCCAGTCTCAGACAATCCTAGCTTAGAAAAACTATAATCACAGCTTTTGTCTCTTCCAAACCAGTATTCATCATTCACGCAGTCTGCAGAGGAGAAGGAAGTAAAGCAAAGAGAGAACACAAAAGTACATGAAGTTATTAACTATGGCACTAGAGAATGATGCCAAATGGCAGTACGTAGGATAACAAAGACAGGATTCTTCCTACGCAATCAAGTTTATTTGTCTTAATTCCGACAAAGCACCATGCACTATCAACACCTTGTAAAGTATTTTAATAATTTTATCCTCTTTAGTAAGAGTTTTCAGTTCACCTTCAGCAATACAGACTCATATGATATATAAGCAAAATAAATTATGAAATGGAAAAATAAAGCAAGTAACAACGAACATGAATACCCCAGAATTCCTCTAAATCTCCTCTAAGTCTATGGAAGCTACGTATCTGGGTACTTGATATAAACACTGGGACGTAGTATGGAACACAACATTATTGCAAAAGTTGGAAGCTTGTACTTAAATTTGCTTATAGTTAATTTGAAAAAGACACTGCTCTACCAAGCTGCTCAAAACTTTCTCAGGTACCACAAATGAACCAAGAGGCTTATTATGGTATGCACATACCACAATTGCTGAAACCTTTTGCAAGTGCAAAGAGTCGACCCCAAGGCTGAGGAACAAGCTCTTCAGATTCCTGGTCCTCAGGGATTGACGGAAGCTCCTGAGTGGGAACAGTGTCCAAAGAACTGAGGGTCCCAGAACTTGAGGAAGACTGACTAGTACTCTGTGACCCACTGGAAGAGGAACCGGTACCACTCTGTGACTGTTGGGCACCTTGGGATGGCTGTGCTTCACTTCCAGTCTCTCGAGACATGTTGGCTTCAAAGAGAACGTTTAAAAAAAGTTACTACAGCAAAGCAAAATTGACAAACATTCACACACCGTACTATTAATATCCAAGTCTATCCTCAGTCTTCAAATAAGTAAAACTTGCAACCAAAGTGTGCACGTGTGGATTACAGGTAAATCCCAAGAATCATGCAAATCATGATGTTTTTTCTTTTAAAAGAGAATGTGGTGCTCCCTCTACTGGTTCTAAAACTACAGTTAAATCTTAATCCCAGATTTTTACTTGAGCTCTTCAGGGCTCACACTTCATTTCACAAATGCACGTGCAGCACCCTCTGACAAAGCATCCCCACCCCAAGCAGTAACCATTGCAGTTCCCCACACACAAAGGGGAAAACTGGAAAAAAGAAAAATAAGAACCATCAAATGAAGCTGAAAATGCCCAACAGATTTATCACACAGCAAGCCAATTTGGTGTTTTAGCTGAATATTCCTTTAATACAAGTTGTAACTCACAAATTTTCACATCTCTCTTCCACGCAGGTTCCATTCAGCAATTTGATTTACAAAAAAGCCACACCTGTACGTAAGTAACGTACAACAAAACTCTGCCAGACTCAAAGATACACGCCACATCCCCAGCAGCTGCTATCAAAGACAGCAGCAAGAAAAGGCAACAAGTGGGATCTACCCGCCCTGTTAAGACAGGGGGATTTACAGCAGTATCGTGTTTTCCTCCCCGCTTCAGAAACAAACAATCCACCGGCCAGCTCATCTTCAGCTGGCTTTCTGCAGCAGCCGCCCCGTTCATCGTGCCAAGGGGCTACTATAGGGCCCGTGAGCCTTCCCAGGGTGGCTACCGTCCTTTGGGACCGCCTGCGCTCACCTGCCTGCTGGCTGCCTCGGTTTGCCGGCCTCCCTCCGTTTTTGAGCCGGTCGCCACCCAGCTCAATCTATCACCCACACTAATTTAAAGCTCCTTACCGGTTCGCTACGGTTCATCATTCGCCATAAAGACACAAGGGCGCCCTGGCCGCTCTCCCGTGCCGCTTGTTGTAGGCGGAGGCGTTCAGGAAAGCCGGCGGCGGGACGGCAGGCGGGGAGCCGCCCCCCCCCNCCGCGCCGACCCGCTACCGCCTTGCTGAGTGCGCAGGCGCCCCGCCACTCCGCGCTACGAACTGAGCCAATCAGGGCCCGGCCTGCCGCGCGGGGGCTGCTGGGAGTTGTAGTCCGGCGGGATGCAGGCTGCGCTCGGCAGGGCGCGATGGGCGCTCCGCGTCTCCGAGGCGGCTCCGCGGCCTCGCCGCCTCGGGCCGNCCGACGGCGGACGCTCCGCATCTGCGGGGAGCGGAGCCCAGGGCGGGCAGGACCCCGTCGCGGCGGGGAACACCGGGCCGCGGCACGGCCCTGCCGGAAGCCCTTTCTGTCAGCGCCCTCCCCGCCGCACCGGTATCGGGGCTGAAGGAGGTGTGGGGAAGGGCGGGAATCCCCTCAGCCCCGGTACCGGCGCCCCCGCCGCCCGCAGCGCCCCCTGCCGGCCGGCGGGGCTGACGCTGACACTCCCCCTCCCCGCAGCGNCGCCTGATGGACTGGTGAGTGCCGGCGGGGCGGCGGCGGGCCCGGCCGGCCGCGGGCCTCACGCCGCCTTCTGTCGCCCGCAGTGACCGCTCCTTCCGTATCGACGCGCAGCAGCTGCAGCGGCGGTTCCGGAGCCTGCAGCGCGCCGTTCACCCCGACCGCTTCGGGCAGAGGCCGCTGGTGAGCGCCGCGGCGGCTTGCGCGGGTTGCCGGGCGGGGTGGAAGGGTCTCGTCGCCCCCGCGCCCCGGCCCGGCCCGGCGGGGCTCCGTGCGGGGAGAAGCCGCCTTTCGCCTCAGGCTGTGCCGCCCTGCGGAGCGGAAGGCCGGGTGCCCGCCGCCCTCCTGCCCTGCGATTATAGGGACTGTGGTCGTTGCGTCCTGGCGCGTAGGAGAGACCCCCCCGCTCACAGGTTGGCGGCGGAGGGTGACGGCACGGGGCTGCTGCCGTCCTTGAAAGGTCCTAGTTGCGTGAGCTGACGCAGTTTACAAGTCCCGAGAACCCTCACCCTGTTCTTCGTACCTCTGTTAAAAATCAGCTTTCGGTTTTACACACGTGTAGTGTTGGGATGCTATTTTTCTATATGTAACAAAGTGTAATATATTTTGCCAGTTGTTATTAACGTGTTACTATTATTTATTCGCAGAAAGAACAGTACTACTCTGAGCAACACTCTTCCTTGATTAACAAAGCCTACCAAACCCTCCTGAACCCTTTGAGCCGTGGCCTCTATCTAGTAAGGTGTCCGTTACGTACTTTCTCAGTACTCCTGTAACTAATCGTAGGTGGCTGGGGCTGCTGGCGGCAATGTAAAGAATCAGAGCTTTGACTCCATCGTTAACACGCTGATTTGTGTTCCTCTGAAAAAGAGGTTTACCAGGGATTGAAGGGAGCCCGAAAACAAGCTTGTCTGAAAACTAACAAGCTTTTCCACTATTTTCTTTGACATTTTACTGATTATTACCATCTCATTTGCTGCTCACGTTGCACTGATTTGTTTCCTGCATCTCACATTGTGTTTGGCCATGGCTGTTCGTTTGATATTTCAGTCTGGCCCTTGGCAGCCTTCGTTACATTTTTTGCTTTGGTTAACTGCTGATTTTTATGGCCTATTTAAGACTGACTGTTTATGAACATTTCATGGAATAAACAGGAAGTTTATCAGTTATGAATCTGAGTGAACCCTACTAAAACACTTAATGTTCAAGAAAATAATTGACATTGAAATAGATGCAAGAATGTGTATTTACAAAGACTCATTTTCTTCACCAGCTGGAGCTGAATGGAGTAGAGCTGGCACAAGAGACAGACTCTGATGCAGACTCAGTGTTTCTCATGGAAATCATGGAAATCAATGAGAAACTAGCAGAGCCTAAAAATGAGAATATCCTTGAAGAAATTGAAACTTTAATTAAAGGTAGGTTATGATTTGAGAGTTTTGTACAGAATTAATTCACTGTATCTTGTGTAACACAGGAGTCTCTCTGAAGGCTTTTTCAGTATATTTCTTTTAGTATCTCCAACTTGCATTAGTCTTGAAATTGACTCACTGCAAGAGCTTCCCCCCCCCAAAACAATGTTGTCTTTACCAATTTATGCCACCTAAACATCAAATCTGGATTGAGAAAATCAGTATAACAGTACCTATTCTGATGGCAAAATCAGTATATATATTGACTATAAAAAGGAACTTTTTATTCAACCTCTAGCAGATCAGGGCAAGTAGACTGTTCTAAAAGAAAGAACCACTCAAAATGAAGGTCAGTAAAACACTTGACTGACCACATTAAATTCTTTGTTTATACAGACATTGTATTTCTTTCACCTTCTTTACCTCAGCAACCATTATATTAAGTGATTATTATCCTTATACAAGCAACTTTCTTGTTTATATTGTTGGTGATACCCAAAACATTGAGTTTATTGGTATATTTAATTTTTTGCAATAACAGTAGTGTGCCAAAAGCAATTAGAATAACTAGAATAAAAACTAAGTAGAAGAAAATTAACTGTAGCAGGGTAAACTGATACACCAAAAATAATTTAGATTTGTGGGAAGTTAGTGACCATTGATTTGCATTGGAATTGCCGCCTGTAAACCTATTTAAACAAAGAAATATATCTGTTTGAAATGGTAATATATATATATAAAAAAGACAGCCATATTATGGAAAGCTCTCTTAGTTCCCAAAAGACTGTAAGACTAGTAATTAAGTTTCCCACCACAGACAGTCAGAATGCAGTGGTATTAAATATACTAAGTATGTAACAAAATGTGAATGAAATGATTTGTTTTACAGTTAAACAAGAAGAACTGACCAAAGAGGTGACTGCAGCTTTTGAAAGAGGTAGCTATTTCTATTAAGTATTTAGCTGCCATACATACCAGTTATAAATGCTTAAAAATACCACATTCTCTTATTGGCAAATATTTCCTGAACTCCAGAACAGAAATGCTGCAAAAAGAAGGGTTCTTTATTTGGTATTTAGACTAAGTACTTCTAAGCTGAATTCAGGAAATTCAGGATCTCACATTAAATTAAACAAACAAACAAACAAACAAACAAAAAACAAAAAAAAACAAACAAAAAAAAAAACAAAAAAAAAAAAAAAAAAACCAAAACACCAGTACAAAAGTTCCATCAAACTGATAGCTTCAGGTGGGAATGCAGATGCTAAGAATTTGTTTGTTTCCCAGAATACTGGGAAGGCCAGACTCTTTTCTTAATCAAGCTTGCCACCTATTCTGAGGTTTCAAGCTGTCAACAGAGTAGTGGGTGCTGTTCTTTGCAGTGAACGTCAAGAGAGGAGTAATTCTGCTGCTTACCACTGAAGCCGTATGGCAAGAAAAGACTTGATGCCTCATTTAGCCTCAGGTTCTAGGGACCTCCTGTGCAATAATCCACAACCAGTTGATAGGCAGGAGCTTGAACCACTCCGGACTAGCTTCTTACTCTGGGATGAAACCTTTACATTTCTCTCCTGGGTCTTGGAATGCTTTTATTATTAGGTTTATGTAGTAGTGTGCTGTAATTGTAAAACACAAAATGCAAAGTAGCGCTGGCTAGGCCTGCGTGTGGAGAACTATAACCTTGTAATCTGTGACTCTGTACTGAGAGTTATGGATTGTGTTGCACCTATCCTTGTCAGCAGGTGATAAAACACCTTTCCCCTCCAATTGTTAAATTAAGGAGAAACTGTTTCAGTATCAGTTTTGGACTTGACATTATCCGTACCAGAGTCCTACAAATCTCTTGCATTTTTCAGTGATGGCAGTGGGTCTAATTACATGCATTTAAAAAAAAAAAAAAAAAAAGTTTTGTCTTGTCTATATATTTGAAATTCCCCAGTGGCTACATCAATACTATAGCCACTTTACAGAAAAGTCATTAAAGGGTATTCATGTCACATTTCTTTTCTAAATCGTACATTTTTATGTGTTTTGTGAAACACCCCAGTTGAGGTATTCCAAAACCATCCAAGATGAAAATAATAGGCAACGTGGGTTTAATAGTGTATGGGTCCTTACAACTTGCAGTTCTTAGTACTGAAACGGATGCTGTCATTGAAATCTTGATATTCATTTTGAAAATGAAAATTCAGCCCTCCCTCTGTAAACTAGTAATGTTTTATTTCATTTCAGATGATCTTCAAGAAGCTAAGAAGCTTCTAGCCAAAATGAAATATTTTGCAAACTTAGAGGATAAACTAAAGAACAAGAAGATCCCTTCCTGATACTGCCTCATTTCCCATTAAAAGTTATTTTCAATTAAACAGCTGACTTAGTTACCAAAATCAGAAAAATGGTGTTTGCTTCCTACGTTTTCATTAAAAGCTTTAATTCTGAGAGAAGGAAGATAAACATAGAAGAAATCCAGTGCTTACCGTAGCACTTATTTAATAACAGATGGAATCGGGAAATGCTTACAACCAGGAAAAGTTGTAATAGGTAAGGTGGGACTACTGTCCTAGCAGTTACAGGTATGGAAAGGAGTATCAGAAAGGCACATAAACACTGTACGTGGTTAAGATTTCTTATTTTTTTGACTACTAAAATATGAAGAATTCATTTTAAGTTGAGAAAAGAGTCCTGAACAAAATGCTGGGAGATTAAGCAGAAAGCTCATTCAGTAGGTCCTTCAAGCTCTCTGCAGTCTCCTTGTGTGTGTCCTGTCAGACCATCTTGAAAAATCTTTAAAGGTGAAATGTATTTCATTCCTATCATCTGTCCTCTCTGCTAATTAGTGCTTTTTGTGATGTTGATCTCAGTCTGTTGGGAATTGACCTTCAAAACTAGAAGAGGTTTTACCCTGTTGCACAGTTTAATGTTAAGATGCTACATTAGGGAAAAAAAAAACAAAACACAAAACAAACCCCAGAAACTGTTTTATTGTACTCTTTTAGGAAACAAGTCTTTCTAATAAACTTTATTACAAATAACAGTAATTCAGATAGGTGCTGTACTGCCTTTGTCCAGTTACAGTAGTAGGACTAGATGAGGACTGTCCTTAAATCTTACAAAGACGTTATTTAAGTGAAAAACAGCAACTAAATATCCCGATTTATATATAAAATAGAATACTTCAAATACTGGTTTCTCAGTAGGTCAGTTCTTCTTTGGGTTTTAACAGCTCAGACTATTCTATTCAGTAAAGCAGTAACATATGCTTGATTACCCAAATCTGAAGAAGGGGCTTAGAAATAAAAGAAGAGCTATGGAATTACTTGATGAAATCTGCCAGGGGGAGGAATTCATTGAACACCCTCTTCCTGGCATTTCTGTGTTCCTACAACAAGTTGTATCAAAACATCGAGTGTTCTGTGTATAATATAATATGTTGTTAATAGCATTTTGGCAATATATGTTTTGACAGCATTTTAGAAAGATTAACTTGCGTTTAATTAACTTCCTCTAAATATACAGGAGGATTTATTAAGCTACTTGCTCATGGTATTACACTGTTAATTTAGGAGACGCTGCTCGTAATTATCATTAAAGTCCTGGTACAGCTGTGAAATTACACAGAATTTTTTTTAAATTCATCATGGAGTTGTCTTCTTTCATAAAATTCTGTTTCTTTTTTTTTAGTATTTCTTCCAAAATTAAGCTTGTGAAATTCTTTTTTGATTTCCAGAAAAGATTTGTTTTTTGTCTCAGGAAGTACGAAGAAGATGAAAGCAGCAATTAAGGAGCACTCCAGTAAGGACACCACAAAGCAATACTGCTTCAGTCCATTCTGAAAATAAAATTTATTTGATTGCACCATACTTCAAGTATAACAGTGGGTTTGGGAAAATAAAAACCTTTTTGTTCCCATTCACACCTGACATTGCTGCTTAGATATCTTTAATAAAAAGACGTTCAACCTATCCTTATTTACATGTAATATTTTTAAAAACTTTTTTTTTTTTTAGATAAAAGACTACCAAGTGCTACGCAATACACTGGGTAGTCTTTTATTAAAAAAAAAAAAAGATAAATTGTTTAAACACACACTAAACAATTCATAATGTAATGACAAGATGACAAGTCAGCATTTGGTACTTAGCTGTCTCATATTTTAAGATTATGATTTATCTTTTTCTGAATGTTTATTAATTTTTTTTAATGCTATACATTAAAAAAAACCAACTAGCTTATTGAGAAGCAGACTTCAGCCAAGAAGAAAGGACTGTCAAATCAAGATACCCTGTTGTGAGCTGTCCCTGCATGTTTTGCTCTCAAGAGTAAGTGCTAAAACTGAAAATACAGAGCTAGAAATGAAAGCCTATATTGTTTTTCCTAATAATCTTCCCGATCACAGAACCCTCTGTATGTAAGTTTAGTGAGCTCTCAGACAACATGTGAACCACTAGCCCCAGGTACTAGTTCTACTTTACTTCAACATAAAAGCACAAGGCACTATTAAGAAATGCATTATTTGAATCTCAATATCTGATTAAGTTTTTCTAGTTTTGATACCTTCTCAATTTTTTTAATCTGAACATGAAAATTAACCCATGCAGTCCTTTTAATTTTCATTTATCATGTTTTATTTTTTGTTGATATCTAAGAAATACTTTAAGGGGACTGAATCTAGTTATACTCGGTTGAGGGGTAGTGTGCATCATATGTTGAAGTGTTACGGTGTAAGAAAAAGCAATTTGATGGAATCTGAAAGAAGATTAAATGGGAGGTAAGGCAATTAGGAAAACGTGTTATGTGTACTTACCACTATGAAGGGAAAGAGCATTCCAATCGTGAAGAAACTAATCCAACTAATAGTCCCTCCTATCATGTAAGCAGCAGGACGTGAAGACTGTATAAATAATTCAGCTGTCAGGGTGTTTGTTATGCCACCTGGGGGAATGAGTTTCAGAAACAGAACAGGTTACTCTGCTAAATGTCTGTTTGTGGTTATTTCCAATGCCAGAAAAATGGAGTTGCTCAGTTTCAGGCTATGGGAGACTAAACTGTTCTGATGAGATGGGCTCACTAGCGTTCCTCAGCCAGAGCATCAGCAGCCTCACAGTAAATACTTACTGCCAGCTTACACAGCAGAGGTGCTGGCGTGCCTCCCCGGCCCCACACACGCATTTCACCGCTTTAAAAACGTTCATTACTGTGTAATACCTGGTCCCAACCCAAAGCTCAGGATGAAGGCAAATACAGATGTCATGCTCACGTAAGGCACCCACAAGTATAGGTCCTGGAACAAAAGAGAATGAGAACGTTGAGTTCAGATTTTGATAATGCAGTTTTAAAGTTTGGCTTAACAGTTACATTTCCCTTTGCTATGTTATTGCAACTAAGACCAACAGCCATTCATGGCTGTTTACAGCTAATTTATTTAACAGTGCTGCTTCAGAGAAATTAAATATTGTTCTTTTAATAATTTTTACTAAAAGGAGTCTAGTACTTCTGTCAAGATTTATAATTAGTCATCCGAGGCTAAAAATTTACACCAATATTGAACACAACAATTACATGTTATTACTAGTTTTATATTTTGTCAGTGTTTTTTTTGGTATTTTATGCTGATCCCATGAGTTAGCTGTCACTAAGCACTTTTCATAGCACTAAGACTTCTCATCATATTATTTATGTATACATAAATTTCAATAGTGCAGTAAAGAAACATTAGGATTACTATATACGCATGAAACTAGCTGCATTAGAAAGACCAAACCTAAAGCTGACATCCCCTTCTTCAAAAGCAAACCAAGAAATTTACAGAAGTTCCAATACAGTAATTAAACCTAGGCCTCTGCCTAACGGCTAGCTCATTCGACGTTTTGCCTGGCCTAGCAGCTTGCTCTACTCCAACCACACGGAAATTACTGCAGGTGCTTCTTCTGTGACCTGCGTGCCCATCTGTGCAGCCCCCAATGCTACCGTCCCTCCAAACGGCAGACCTGCAACATGACTGCACGTCATCCACCCGGCTTAAAGCCAGCTCCAAACACTGATGGTGTGGACAGGGAAAGAATTGCAGCTCTGAAATCCTACCTTTGTCAGATAAGGATTTATCAGGCAACTAAATACTGACTAAATCAAGTTGCTCACTCTTGGAGCTACACCTGCATCGTCTTGCTTGGATTATCCGAAGGCAACAACAAATATTTAGTGTAGTACAGTCTGCAAATGTAGAGATAGATTTCCTCTAAACGGTCATTTCAGGAGGTTTGTGGGGCTGCCTTATTTGTGCTGATATGATATACAGAACAATTTACAATGCATCTCTTTATACTACATCAAAAAACGAGGCAGGATGTTGTCTTCACATGATAAATTTAAGGCACTCAATATCTCTAGTGAGTTTCCAATAGTTTTTGTGAATTTACACTTAATGGATTTAAGTGTCTTTTGAATTTTAGCATCTTTGCAGTATTTTTTGTTTGATTGTTTGCTTTACAATTAAGTGACTGAAGTGGACTCTGATGCTTGATATCATCGCTACATAGTAGTTCATCCCGAAATGACTTTAAAAGCTAGAATAAACGCTGTTTTGTCATCACTTAGTTTTGTCAGCATTAAATGCAGCTGCAGCTTTATGACAAATACATGATCAAATCTTAGCTCAGAGCATGCTCTTATCTTAGGGAAATATGGCTGCAGAATTGATCAACTCTTTTAACTGCTGTGATTTTTTATGCTGGTGTTGAAACCTATGCAGCTTTTATCTTCCACCTTCTTTTCAGTGTCAGAAATTTTCACTCACTATAGTCATATCATGTAATTAAATGAGTCCTTCTTTATACCTGGTAAGTCAGAGAGAATGTTAAAACAATGCTCCAAAGGGTCATAAGGAGATAACCCCCAATGACGAGAGATCTTCTTCCCACGTAGTCTATCAGTAAACCCTGTGGACAAGACATAATTTTCTGTTACTATATTGATCTCGTATTTACCAATCTTATTCTTCAAGAAGAATGATTACTCTTTATGCTAGGACATAGAATAAATTGTTACTTACACAGGTGAGGGCTGTGAGGCATTCACAAGCTCCAGTGCCGAGTGTCACATATGGGATTTTTTCTGCTGAGATCCCAGCTTGTTTAAAAATATAAGTTGCATAGAAATAAATCTACAACAGAAAAAAAGAAATAATGGGGCGTTCCTAATAGTTAAATTTCAGCTGGAAACAAAGTCAAGTTCATACTAAACATACAGCTCAATGTATTTTATATTGAGTTATTAATTTGATGTAATCAGCAAGAAGAATCTGTTAAATTTATGTCTAGGTAAATATATTGCTATCATAAAAGCAAATATAATTATTCAACTTGCTGAATATAATACTTCACATTCTTAAACCAGGCACAATGGGATAAGCTGATCCACCTTTCTTTACATTTTTAGAAGATGTAAACACAAGCATTAAGTCATTCCTTAAAGAAGTTTACATAGCAGAGACATGTAAATGAAAAAAAAAAAAAGAAACAGAAATAATACAAATATATTCTTTCCCACTTATCCCATTTCTCCGAGCTTCTCTACGTGGATCCTTCGTGTTAATAAAAGGCTGAAAAACAGATGGAAATTAAATAATTATTTAAGCTGTTTGTATGTATGAAATCTTACAGCATTTATGCCACTGAGCTGTTGGCCCATATTCATCACAATCACAGTAATGAGCTGCCACCTCACACCACGATCAGAGAATAACTGCCACGGCTTCTTGGGTTTCTCTCCATCTAAGGCAAAACATTCCCGCTGTATGTCTTCCATCTCCCTTCGATACTCTGAAGAACCATGAAATCGCTTCAAAGCTAAAAAGAAAAGAAAATAAATTCTCTTACGTTTATTTACTGACTGCAACTTCTGGAAAATCATCTCTTTCCATAATGACCTGGCTTTTGCTAAGATATGAAAACTTTCTGTTTTAGGAAGCTGGGAAAAAAGTCATTTGCTTTATGACTTGGTCTTTGCTTGCTGGTTTTCCAGTATTTTTTGCTGTGGTGGATTTGGAGATTTCAGTGGCATTACTTTGCTTTTTTTAGAGGAATATCTGACTTTGAAATGTTCACCAAGCAAAGTATTTTGAAGCGTTTCATATCTGAACCACAGACCTCCAAATAGTCTTTTCCTTAAAGGACATTCTAAGCAGTTTGATGTCTTTTGCTTAAATTCTAGGCAGATATCAAGTCGTTTGTTATGTCCCTGTCTTTCATTTTGCCAGTGGAACACACTTAGTGAACTGAAGTAAAGATGATAAGTAATTCTTCTAAGGCAAGTATTATCAGAAGTCATCTGGATGCAAGACTAAAATCTTTACTAATGGTCCTAAAACCTAAGAGTACATAACATCAGTTCCTCTAAAATATTCAAGATTAAATATTTCCTAACTGACAATTTGCCTACTTAAGGGCAACAGTAGAACTTTTGATGATGCTGAAAGCAAACTTTCCAATGCTACTGTTACCAGTTACAGCGTAGGCAGCTTGACGCTCTGGCCACTCTTCAGTATCAGTTCAGCAGCAACCACAATTCTTGGAAAAAAACAATCCATGATTATGTTATTTTTAAAAAAAAAAAAAAAAAAAAGAGAAAGACTTGAATATGATCCAGAGATTGCAAGCTTCACTTATGTTTAAAAAATTACATTTAATGAAGCCCAAACTAGATCATAATTGGAACGGACATTATGGTCCTCTTGTCCATGGCTTCCAAATCAGACAAAATTAACTCTATAGATCCTTTGTACTTACTGTGCTTTTGCAGTTATGATGGTCTATGAATATTTCGGGGCAAGGTAAGCAGTGAGAGATATATTTTTATTAGATCAGCTGACAAACTGCGGGGGGGAGACAGGCCTGCAAGCACAGATGGCTTTATCTAAAAACATAACTTTTTTGTCTGTTTTTTAATTACCCAGTATAATACAAGATTTCACCTCTCTCTGTAAACCCTGCTTCTTTTGTAATTCCTAACAAATTTTACGTTGGCCTAAAGGCTTCCATGAATTAAGCCTCTTTAACTTCCTGTGTTGAAGATCTTTCCACAAGATACACTGTTCTATCTACGAATACCTCTTCTAGACAGGTAAAAATTCATACGCTTTGAAAGAATTAATAGAAGAAAAGCAAAAGAAGAAATGTTTTTTCCTTTATTTATGCATATAATTAAAAATTAATTAAATACAACCGTATCAAATGCTAATAAGGTATCATTTCTCTCATTTATTTAGCATTTTAAATGGAAGATCCAGGGATCACAAGTGTCATTTTACGTCACAGTGAACAACATCAGAATTATCATACCAGGCAGAAGTAGAAACACTGAACACATTTCTGAAAAATACGTGATGGAGTATTTTATTGTCGAGATTTCTACATTGGGATCTCTTTTAAGTTTTTCTGTCCTCTCAATTTTATTACTTAGTTATTATTTTAGAGATGGTCTTTTCGTATTTATTTAGCAGACCTTCAAACTGAATTAATTAATCAGACCTGCTTACTTATAGTGACTAACACTTTAACTCTTTGGAGTATTATTCCACCGGGTCTCTCTGGGAATTAAAATACTATCCATGGTATGTCAGGACACAAATGGCTACCTCAGTGTCTCCTTCTGGCATTCTACTGTGGAAAAAAAAAAAAAAATCTCTTGTGGTATTTAGTTTCTTCTTGCACTACAAAGAGAACTGTGTAATTTCAGGATAAAGAAAATCACAACTAATCTGAATTTTTGTCTTTCAAATTCTTGTAGTGTGTGGGCTTCATTTGCTCATTTATGCAGTTATGCACAGCTATCACATTACAGTTATTTCTTGAGTAGGGTTTGAATAAAAGGAGAACAATCATAGATCTCACAGACAAAATGATGTGAAAAATTTAAGCTGTCATAGTTCTCCTTCATGATATAACAGGGGGGAAAAGGTAATTAAGAGATAACTAAATACTTAGAAAATGGAGGATAAGGAGTTTTCTGCTCAAATAGCCAATGAATTGCTTTTTTAACATCACTCTCATTTTCAGTAAAAAGCTGTCTAATTTTTCAGCTACTTATGGTGTCTCCTTTTTATCATATTATTTTCGATCATTTCTTACAGAAGTACAACAGTATCACTGAATAGAAGAAAATATCTGATGTAGCTGGTACTTACCTGTGACATGACCTGAGAAATGAACAATCCAGTGAGAGGTTAAGTAGTTCGGGTATGTTAGTTCACCCAGGAGAAAAATTATTAAACCTTTAAATATTTCATTAGCGAGTAAGGAAACATGAACATATATTTGAAAAAAGATAATGAAGTTTTGTTCACAATCCATTATAGACTCCCAAATTCCACAATCCTTTTGTCCATGTAAGCTCACTGGAGGAAAAACATGGGCCAAAAAGCACTAGACGATGTAACTGTGCTGTGCTGATGAAGAGAAAAGGAGAATCTGGAAACCAATATACTCATTGTACCTTTCTGAAGACACAGAGACAGTATAAACGCTGTAAGTTACCTTTGGCACAGCTCAGCTCATCACCTCTGTCTATAAGAAGATATCTGGGACTTTCAGGAAACCATGGCAGGAATAAAAGTTGGGCAAATGCTGGGAAACAGCTGCTGGATAGCAACAGAGGCCAATACATTTCTCCACCTAATAATTCCCTGGGAGAGGTGTGCAAAAAAAGGGGAAAAAAGCAAGTAGTTAGCTATTGGTGACTGTTCAGAAGACTTTTGAGAGCGAGATGATTGTCCTTCAAGAAAAGTTGCCTTGTAGCAGTTACCTACGTCCTGTGAACCTCAGCAGAAAGAGGCTGGGAAAATACTTTCCAGCCACTCTGAAATCCGGTTTCACTCAGGAGGAGATGAGCAACCTTATTTTACTGCTGCTTACTGCTGTGTTGGTCCTAAGCGTTATTTTTTGCCGAAGTAGTGTTTTGTAGCAATGCGGGAAAGTAATAGCATACAGACTTCAACTTAAAGTCGGCAGCAGCATTTCCATCTGCTCTTGGGAATCATACAATAATTTATGATAAAAGGGAACTCAGAAAGTCATCTGATCCCACCTCCCATTCATAGTTGATCTAATGAGAAAGTGCATTACACAGAAAGGAATCATTAAAATTGGTATAGTTAGAATCAGCAGAATGATGTGTTGTGGGCAATGTAAACTTGTTAAAATAGAAAGTGTATTGCATTTTAAATAGTGACCCTAGATCATGCAGTCTGAAATTTGTATTCTACTTTATTTTGTAGCACTTCACACCTGAAGTATCAAGCAAAATCAGTTAATTCAGAAGCTAGCAATAAGAAACAAGAAAGAGAAGTCTAAGTGCTTTTGGTAGAGGGACAGGGGAAAAACAGATAATGTGCTGTTACTCAGGTACCAGCAGTTGCTCTTAAGGCAGTGGAAAGCTTCTAGCAGACTTCATGAAAGAAGCTTTTCATCTTGAGGTTGGGCAGTCTCCGTTCTTGAACTTTTTAAGACCCAACTGGATAAAGTCCCTGGCAACTTCAACTGATCTCATGAGGGGCAAAACCAGCATTAGTGCTACGGTACAGAAATCATGAGCCCTTTGCTCTCAAGTCCTGTCTTATGAACAACCACCGTCTCCAGCAAGAAACTGGCAGAAAATACGAACTCAGCATAAATGTACCTGTTTTACTGATGCTGTTCTGGCTGACCCATCTAAACTGAGAATAGTTCCCTGGGGAGATAGTACAGATGGTTTACAGTGGTAGGAATAACGTGACAAAAGCAGGGTTTTCTTCTTACAGGTAGACCTTTTGTGTGAAGTTGATTCACTAATGCTACAACGGCCACAACGAGTATTTTGCAGGGAGCTGCAGGGAACTGGAATTCTTTACATGCAAGTAAGGCAAGACAGGAAAAAAAAAAATGCATTTCTAACCTCAAACCAATTATTTGTCCTGTCAGAATCCCCCCTGTCAGAAAGATGGAACTCCCCATGGCCATGGCACCTCTAAGATGTTTTGGGGCAACCTCCCCAATATACAGAGGCTGCACACAGAGCCCAATACCTGCAAGTGAATGGAAAAACATTTTCCTATTAATACATTTTGCTTTGAAAAAGAGTTACTGAACCAAAACACGTAGGAAATCGGACTTAGTTAATTTCTCTATTGATTTAATTGCCTTTGTATTCCAAGTTAGACTACAGAACATTTTTGTCATCATATCTACAAAGTAGCATACAAACAAATATCGTAATACCTAAAGAATCTCCAGTAACAATCATTTATCATTCACCATAGTTTATTGGAAGTAGGAAATCATTCACCTGAATTTATGCCAATCAAAAACCTTCCAGCAATCAGTAACTCAAACAATCCCGTAGGAAAACTGATTCCCATTAAAATGGAGGCCAGTATTGCTATAATATTATTCATCAAAAGAGCTCCTTTCCTAAAGAGGAGGAAAAAAAAACAAAAACAAAAACAAAACACCAAAACAAACCATTAAGAAAATCTGCAATAACATGGGGTTTTTTTTAAGTTTTCCTTTCTGGTAGTATGGAAAAAACAGGCTTTATACTGAAGAAACATGCTACTCAGTGGAAATCCAGGTATCTGATATAATGATTTACTCATATTTTTAAAAAAAGTCCAAGCATAAGGAACATAAGGATAATGCACAAATATGACAGAAATGCCTGACAAGGTAGGAGTGGGGAGTTTGTTCATTTATGCTATATCTATACATAATGCGCATGAAATGTTACAGATTACGCAGCATGTCCTTACTGGCATGAAGGCTGCAAATGTGCATGGGGGACCTGTGTTTCCTATCGTACAGTATGTGCATACTCCTACTTAGATTTCAATACATGTAATGGAAAGACTAGGCTCGAAGGCTATAATTCAGGGCTCATCTTTTAAAGTCACATTGAAACAAACTGTAAAATTCTACTAGAAAACTCTGCTTTGAAGTGAGAAACATTTATAGTCACCTAAGTTACATTTTCTCCCAGTCTTTTTTCCATTTATTTACTTTATATTTCAGTGAGAAAGTAGGAAAGGAAAGCATGCTGCTATATGCCTGCTGCTGTAACTCACCTGCCTAGCCGAATCGCCATGCTGCCTCCAATAAGGGCTCCACACAGGCCTCCAAGTGAAAATACAGAAGCAATGACAGACCAAAGAAAAGTCAGCAAATCTGGATTTAGTTCCTTGTGATAACGACTAGTCCAGGTTTCATTTAAGAACTTGTGTATATGCTGCAGTAGAAAAGAATGATGAATGTGGAGCATTATGTGTAGCCCTACAGCGTAGCACTATAAATAACTTGCACCTCAAACCTGAAAACCAATTCTGGGAGCTAACAAAGACATCATCTTAGTTGTATTATATTAAAAACACTGATGACTAGCAGAATCTTCCTTGACCACAATACCATTTCCTACTCCCTACACATCTCAAAGACTGCTGAGCAGCTTTGCTTTCATACCCTACCTCAGGAGAGGCTGTATTCCACTAGAGGAGAAACATGACCTTTCCATATACTGCTACCAAAAAGCTTTGAGGTCCTTCTGAATGAAGGGGGCGCAGGGTGGATGGGTAGGTCCTACTAGTTTTTAGGAACATCTGAGGACAGAGGCCTTAAATAACCCAACAGATTTTATTGTCAGGAGACTCGTTCTGACACTTGGCTTAAATCTTCCTGCCTTAGTGTAATCCAACAATTCACAGTAAAATTCCTTTCTGCAACTCTAATACTCCTCTGCCTTTCTTACAGTATTCATGCGTCAAACCTTCTAAACTGTTATTCCACATGCTTGGTTTCCGAAAATTTGTCTTTAGAAACTCTTGAACTGGCGTGTATCTGTAATCAGAGGCTCCTGTTCTTAGCCAGCAAACAAAGACTTAACAGAAGAAAAAAACTTCCAGGAGTCTCCCTCTGTTTCCAGCACATTACATGTTCTTTCACAAGCAGCTTATTTTAACCTTTGTAAAAAGCATACAATGTTGTAGCAAATTCAGTCTTCACAGTTACATAAGAAAATAAATCAGCTGACAGCAGAAAATGATACTCATCACTTTCACAAGACCATCTGCTCAGATCCTCAAGTCATCCACAAAATATGCAGAATCCTCATGGCAATGAATGCAAAAGGAGTAAGTAGGTGAAAATGCCTACAAGATACTCAGAAACTATCGGTGCAACTTTCTGGCTCTCCAAGGAGATCTTTCTCAGGAAGCTGCCTTGTGATGGTCAACTGTAACTACCCTTTCTCCCTGTTATCCAGTGATAGGATGCATGGGAGGAAGTTTAAACTTAACATTAGGAGAAATGGTGGTGACATTTTACAGAAGGGGTGGCCAAATACTGAAACAGGCTTCCTAGAGAGGTGGCTGATGCCCGGTGCCTGTCAGTGTTTAAGAGGCATTTGGACAACGCCCTTAAGAACAGGCTTTAACTTTGGGTCAGTCCTGAAGTGATCAGGCAGTTGGACTAGGTGATCGTTGTAGGTCCCTTTCAAATGAAAATGTTCTGTTGTATCCTATCCTATCCTATCCCTAATGTTCTGGGCTATTTTAGTCAAAAGTGTAATTGCAAGATCTTACTCATTCATTCAGCTAATCCTTCTAAAACAGACTTTAACAGAGGTATTTACGTGGCACATTTGGCACTTTTATCTGACACAGAATACCTCTGATGGGAGGTACTCACAAACAAATCCACATGAAACCATTCTGGAAATCAACAAGGATCCTTCAAAGGAGAGGAAGCCTGCCTTCATTTCCGCTGTGATTGCAGTGAAAGTGCATTTGGCCTCTCGGCCAGTTAGCCAGGGTACATCCATTACTGTAAAACAACCCTGTGAACAAGAGTCGGTATTTTACCTGGGTGGGTGCATTGATAATGGAAACATTATACCCATACTGAAAGGTCCCTCCGATTCCAACAGCACAAACAGCAAGAAACAAGGTCCAGCTGGGGAACTAGAGAACAGAAGAGAGTAACGGGCATGAAGAGAGATAGGGCCTTGAACGCACATGCATATAGTATCTAGGAGAAAATCACGGTGAAATATATCATGTATTCAGTCTTGAACAGTGGAAGTATTTGTTTAGAAAACTACATAAACTCTCAAACACCTGCAGCAGGAGAAACATTTCACACTGACTTTGGGCATGATCACTAACATCTTTCAGAAATGCAACAATTACAAATATCCAGATTAAGCGTCGGCAGGCAACATAACCATTGCACTGCTGACGGCTTATTTACTGAACTGTGTAAATGCTTTCTGCATGGACCATGCTGCTCACGGTGTCTATTTTTTATGAAAGAATGTTAGGACTGTTCAAGTTTGGTGTTAGAGGCACAATGACTCAGTATAAGAATTAACCAAATCCCAATTTCTGTGACTCGCATTTCATCTGAGATGTGAGAAATAACAGTATTTTATTTCCCTCAGCAAGTCCCCAAGTTGATTACTGGATGTCTACAAGTTAGCAGGTGCTAAACCTTAGTATCTTAAATCACAACATATTGTTCACTGATAATAGTATTCAATCTAATGTTTATTAGAATGTATTTTTTAAATTTTCAATATTGTTTACCTAGTTACATTCCTAAATCAATATTTAGGAACTAAAATTAATAGATTCACAGACTCGTTGGTTCTAAGGTCAATAGAAACCACAATTATGACAGATTCTAATCTCAAGAGAGTCTAATTGGTCATAAAACATTACACTTTGGATGAGGCATCTGGGTCAGAGAAGATCTCTAGAGGTTTATACAGTGTTTGGCTTTCTGACGTGATACTTCTTGGCTCTACTTTTTAATGAATGATAGTACTAAAAATAACATCCAGTTAAAGTTTTTAACAACCCTTCCATTAAAAATTAGGTCCTAATTTCATCTCATAGTATCTTTTTGTCTAACTTCAGCTGGACACAATAATGTCTCCTATAATAAAGGCACTTCTGTGATCAAATTTCCTCTTCCTTCATAGTTTTTTTTTATAAGCTTGTACTCCCTGAATTTCTCATTGTAAGGTATATAGACTAGTTCTTCATCATTCTCATTCTTGGTCCAGTTCCCAGAAATGTTGAGTTATTCCAGAAGCTACACTGTATTCTGAAAGAGCTGTGTCTTTCCTGAAGATAATTCTTCAAAACTTCCTTCATTCAGGACTGAAACTCAGAAGTTGAAATTGATCTTATTCAAGTAAAATCCAATTAATATTTCTTTACAGTTTTCCGAGAATAAAAAGTGTTTCTCTAAATGATAACCAAAGCAATGAATTAAGAGTAATAAGTAAGATCTGCAGCAAGTACGGCAGAAAAAATAAAACTACAGGTGGTAAATATAGGCACTGCACACTCAGACCTTTCCATTAACCAAATACTATCGAAGTATTTTCTGTGTCTCATGGGTACAACCTGGAATCTAGAAGAGACAGAAAACAAACAAACTAACAAAAAACCCCAGAATCATTAACGTACATCACATAACTTACATTTTGTTATGACAGCTCTGTTCTTGCTGCCCAAATCAGTCTGGTCATTACACTAACACTTTGTGTCACATTGGAGCTTGGGCCCCAACTTCTTAGAGCACGGAAAACAGCCTTATCGGTTCTGCAAGCTGCTTCACTCCTGACAGTTTATAAGCACTTTTGCCTCTCTTCAGAAACATGCCACGAACAAAATTCAATTCACATTCTATGTAAAACCCAAGAATCAGAAAACGTGCTTTTACAGTTTGTATTTTATAACACAGCTAGGTGTCTAAGGAAAATACAAAACTTTACAAGCCTGATCACCTGATGTATTTTTATTTAAAAGAAAACATGAAACAATCAGAGAATTTCACATTTGTGCATCACTGTTAAAGCTGCAAACTCTCTGCAGGGTCCCCCTTCAGGGGCCAGGGCAGTGCTTACCTTGCTGTGCGCGCTAGACCCTCTCACCAGGGGCTGGTACTCCATTCTTAGTATGGGCTGAATTTGATTTCCTTGGCCAAATTTAGTAAACTACACTACAGGAATAAAAGGTGCCAAAGAAATGGCGTTATTATTGTATTAAAAGACAGCTTTTTGCCCTCCAGCTCTAGCCACTGGGATTCTTCTCAGTGCGAACGACTTTTTTTATGACAGAAACGTCCGACTTGCACAAAGCTCCAGAGAGCTTTCCCGCCTTTAATGCGCCAGCGCTTTCTTCACCTCAGAGCAGAAATCGCGCCCGCCGCTCGCCCGCCCCCCCCCCCCCCCCCAAA
>VYXH01008059.1:307606-323230 GCA_013397275.1 Burhinus bistriatus
GACCGTCTGCAGCCCCCGATGGTGATCATGGCGGGGAACGGAAACGACGGCGCCGATGGCGGCGGCTCCTCCGGCCTGTATCCGCAAAGCGGCTTCGACGTCGCCTCTCTGGCCGCGCTGGGAAGTTACAACGAGGGCTTGACGGTGGCCCCCGTGGGCTCCTTCACGAGCGGGGCGCGGCCGCCAGGCCCGCACCAGCAGCGGGGGCACTGCCAGTAAGTGCACAGCCGGGGCAGGGGAGCGATGCCTTCGTCAGCCGCCCTGGCCGTGTGGAATAAGTTTTCTTTTCAAGACAGTTTATAATTGGTCTTCTCCTAGCTGCGTCTCGCTCGTGCGGTGTTAGAATTGTATTGCCCTCGTCTACGGCCTTGAAGTTTGTTGGTCGGGGGATGAAGGAGCCTTCTAAAAGGAGAGTAGCGCAATTAAGGTTACCAACATCTTGACATTCTTTTAACCTCCTGGACTTTTCTTCAACTTTTTTTTTTTTAACTTGCTCTTTATCATATATGAGCACAGACAAATTGTTCCCTTAAAATGCTGTTGTTTGGTCATATTTAATTTAAGTATGTCACTCTGAGACAATGTGTTAAGAGACTGAAGCTGGATCATGTGTTGCTTCTTGAAGCATTTGAATTTTAGCAAAAAATTGGTCTTTCCTCTTGTGAAAAAAAAAATAATAACATAAAGGAATTCTGTTCAGAGAACTGAGTAATTAGAGCCTTCTTTGATGTTCTTCAGAACAAAGTGGTCATTTATTGACCAGAACTTCCACTCCCTTCACAGCTGGTGACATACTGTGACTGTTGTTCTTAGCTGCAAGTGAAATTTTAAAAGGGAGGATAATATTATTTGAAAATCTCAATGTCACTGGAAGATATCATTAGAGGCTAAACAACCATTTGTTTTTCTTTTGCAGTGTCTCCGTTCGCTGTGGACGGAAGCATAAGTTAGAAGAAGAGGCGGAAGGGTAAATTAAATTTGTCTCTTATAGCCTGAAAAATCTCAATTTGCTTTTTGTTTTCTCTAAAGATTTGAGCACTTCTCACCTACAACATACGCAGGAAAGGAAATTCTAACATTGTTTCTATTTGGAACTCTTCCCCTGAATTGCACATAAGCCTAAATCCATTTCAGTTACCTCATTAGTTGTGTAGCACTGATTTTCTTGCATGGGTATCCACACTTTAATAGGAGCAATGTGGATTTACTTTCTTTGTGGAGGTTGTGTTTTCGTAGTATGTCAAATCTGTTGAAATGCATGTGACTTTCTATAACACTTTTTCCTGTAGAATGCCACAGTTCTCTTCTGACAATTGTAAACTTATTTTGTTTCCTAGTTGTCCTGTGAGGAAGAAGAGACTGACAGGAGCCAAAAATTGCCCTTTGAATCCCAACACTGAAGAATGGATTCTCTGTGCAGGTCAGCAGGCAGCTGGGGAGGTAGCAAGTCAGTATGGTGGCAGCGGTCCTGAAACTGCCATGTTAGAAATTCCCTGTGAAGAAATGGATCAGACAATGGGGGAACAGCAATGCGAGGTTGCTCGCAGGAAGCTTCAGGAAATTGAGGACAGGTAAATGCAGGGATTGAGTAGACTGGCTTTGCTGAGCTTTCCCTTTTCTGGTGGGCGTTAAGGGTTAAATCTAGCACTTAGCAGTGGGATAACACTACTGTGAGCCTGAGATGAACCTTCTGTTCAAGTGACTTCTTTTTAGGCTACCTGTGGTCCTGTGAGTCTTGGGGCTGATACTGTGATCTGAAATTGAGGGTGCTAGAGCAGGACATGCTGAATAAATAACCACTGTTTCACAATCATTATGCAGCATCAGTATATATACCATAATGGGATTTTGTGCTCTTTTGTGGGTATCCAGAGCTCAAATTTTAACTGAGATTATCTGGTCAGACTTGAGCTCAGCTTTTTTCGACCAATTGCTGCGTGTTCTGTGATTAATACTTCTAAATGCTCAAGATAGATATGAATTTGTCAGTGTAGAGACTAGCATGAACCAGAGAGCTCTCTCTGCACATGTGCAATAAGACTGAGGTTCATCTTGCTGTTAAATACCAGATGGCTTGATATTGGGGTAATGGGGTGGCTGTGGGCAGTCTATTGCAATCACTCAATAAATGTACTGTGCATTCTTGCCTTTGAAACATTTGTGGGAATGTCACGTGTATATATCAGTTGAATGCGGTTGAGCTGGTATTATGAAATATCTAAAATGACCACTACAGACAGTTGTTAGAAAAGCCAAAAGTTTTATAAATTATAAAACAAGATTTTTTTTTAGATGATTACTCCATAGATGATGCGTGAAGGGAAGCAAGGTACTGTTAGATTATTTTATTTTTTCATGGGTAAATCAGAATAGTGCTACATGTCTTTATTATCTGGCTATATCTGCATTACAAAGTCTGCTTTGGACGTCTCGGAGGATTGTTCCCCATCCTTCCCAGCTACTCTGCTAAATTTTCTTTAGAAGGTTTACCAAAAACAAAGGAGATGCCTCCAGTTTGTTCTAAATGCTTCAACTTTTTTGTGCCGTTTTAATCTCTGAGAAATTGGTGCAATGTCCTCAAAGGTTAAGGACTGTATTCAGTAGCTTTTCAATAATTCTCAAACTTAAGATACGGGGAATTGAGCAGGCAAAGGTACTGCATAACTGAGACTCACTCTTGTAACGTGACTGAATCATACACTTTCCCCTGAAGTGAATTTATGTATTTTCTCTTAGTGTATGCCTGCATTGCGCAGTGCTGAGCGGTGCAGGGATAACAAAGCTAGCTCAGGTACCAGAAGTGGCATAGCTGCTCAAGTGGCTTCTATGATATGAGTCATTCTTAGGGTATGTTGGCCCAAGAGAGACTCCCGTTAACATGGCCCCGCTGCTTCTGGTACCCAGCCTAGGTCAGATATCTGCACTGTACAATGCAGTGCACATAGATATAACTGTAGTCTACAGTGGATGTGCCTGTTAACAGTATGCTCAATAGTGTTTATCTCCCTCTTCCCCCTCCATTCCTAGGATAATTGATGAAGATGAGGAAGTTCATGCTGATGGAAATGTTAGCAATCTGCCCACTCTTATCCTGTCAGATACCCTTAAAAAAGGGATGAAGAGGGATTTTGGTGAAGTCCTGACAAAGAAAATAATAGAATCTATGTAAGTTCTGGAGGAAATCATGGTGCTATGTAGCTAACACATGCAAATGAAAAGAGAGACCCAGTCTCATGTTTGTGGAGATGTCCTTAATTACTGCATGATGCAGCCAGCATTACATAACAGACCATTCGTCTGGTCAAAACCAGGAAAAACTATCCTGATGTAAAGGAGAATTAAGGGTAACTATAGTGGTCAGCGAGCTGTCTGTTTTGTACTCCTCATTTGTACAGAGTGAAATTTGTTGAGTAAACCATTATATCTTGATTTTTATGTATGTGAGTTTCCAAAAGAAGGGTCTGAAGTGTGACCAACAGTGGTCATCAAGTTTGGTGCAAAAGAAAAGAAAGAAAACACAGGGTTAGAACTAGAAGTAATGGAACTGGTTAAGGAAGAGGAAATGTAGTAGTGGGGGAAAAAAAAATATAGATTCTGGAATATAGTTCCAGACTAGCACAAAGGATGAAGATACTTACTGATCTTCTGCATTTAATAGTGATCGGAGAACTTAAATTTAACTGAGACTCTGTCCTTTCTAGGAGCCGTCCTTCTATGGAGCTGGTGCTTTGGAAACCTCTTCCTGAATTTCTCACAGATAAACTGAAGTCTGTTTCTGTTAAGAACTTCAAGCAGCAGAGTACAGATGGGTGTCAAGCTAAGCAGTCACCACCAAGAGCTGCTTTTGACCCACAGACTGAAACATTCCCTGAATCGCAACAGACTGCCATGTCTCCGGATCCGTATGCTAGTTTGGGAATCTCTGGGTGTGCAGAAGAAGAAATGGAGTTGTAGATGCCAGACTTTAGACTGGAAGTGGTGAGCTTCTGATGGGTTTTATTGCTGTTTTTTGAATCCCTCTTTCTTTCTGGTTTGATGTGTGAATCTGAAGTTTTATTACTTGTTTTTGTTTTTCCTACTAACAATTGTAAGAATGTGGATTGGCCAGACACAAGGAAACTGGAAAAAAACCAGCAAGATTTCTGTGCTCCAGTTTGTTAAATATTCTTGTTTTTACTGAGAACGTAATTCAGAGGCCTTTGGAACAAGGAAGTAGCTTTCCATCTTGCTTAACGGTGAAATATCCTCTTAATTGTCATTGGTAAAGTATAAAATTCAAATATTGAATGTAACTGTGGCTTAAGCCACGTCTTTCACTTACTGAGCCATTAAGACTTTGGTGCGCATACTGTGCTTGGTCAGTTAGTTTAATTTGAATTACAAAAAGGTGTGGAAAGGAAGAAATACTTCTGAGTCTAGTTACAGATAGAAAAGCAGTCCCTGTGGAAATACAGCTTTTCACACTATTTCATCTGTGGCTGTTTGATCTGTGGCTGGTTTGTACTTGATGTGAACTCAAATGTAGAAATTATACTTTCTGCAGTGTGGTAGGGAAGGAATGTTACAGCTGAGCATAAAGCCTTTTGCTTTGTAGAAAGTAAAACCAGCTACTAGCTTGCAAGATATCTGCTAACTTTAGTCATTGTTGGTTCATTGGCTCCTAAATTGTGTTTGTGGGTTTTTGATGCCCCCCTCCCCAAAATGATGCAAAGTCTGGAGAAAAGTGGTTCTCAGTCAGTTGATTCACACTTTTACATTGTGTTGTGATTCTCTGTATGCATCGAGTTGGAAGGTCAGTTGAAGACAGCGTAACGTTTGATTAAATAAATGGCATCCTTTAATTTTGGTGAACATGGTAAGTAAATCGGATAACAGGGAGCTGGTTTTCTGGCGTAAAGAGGGTCAAATGCTGATTATCGTCTGTAACCAAGTCCCAGACTTTGAGACTACTGGCATTGGTGGTGAAGTAAAAAAGATGCTTGTCTTCTTCCTGAGGGAATCTAGACTTAAAATTTAAGCCAGAATATGTGCCATTAACATAACGTCACATAGTTTATACAGATGTATGCCAAAAGAATTTTGTACCCTGCTTAGGGCGTTAAGAAAAGGAATCCTCAGTGAGTTATTCCTTGTACCTTTCCTCAATGCACAACAGTTCCATTATGCTTAAAACCCTTAAACAAGGCAGAGAGTCTTAGCTTCTGTTTTGAAGTCCTTGAGCTTTCTCAGAGATAGCTGTATTGAGGCTTTTTTGTACGAAATTCCTTTCTAAGTCATAGGTTCTATTCAGAGTCTTAGCATCCCAGTCTGTTTTTGACATCTTGCCAGCATAAAGGAGCAAGTACACAGTAATGCAGCTGTTTGCGTAAGATAATCTACCCTTCCTTTGCACAGCTAATTGATGATCTTTGTGATGATACTTTTTACCGTTGCATAACCCATAGTTGATAGTTTAAAATCAAGCTTCTCTTTTTGCAGTCATCCTTTCTCTTCTTTTGGCCGACAGCAGAAGCTTTGTCCAAAAGATGCCCCTATTTGTTAAATACTGTCTATCTTGCTGCTCTGTCGAAGGTTGTGTGAAATTTGCTGTCTCTTGCTAAAACATTTCAGAGCTTCACTAAAAACATTCTAACATTTGAATAGGTATTACTCTGGAAACCAGTGTATAACTTTGCTGTTGTGGGACTTTTATTAAATTGGAGGATGTATGTGGCTTTATTTCACTATGATGTCTAATTTCATTTCGGGGTCTGCTATAAATCTCTTGCATGTACTGTGTAAAATTTCCCATGTGTCATTAAGCTGCTGAATGTGCTTAAAATCTGCAGCCTTTGACATGCTATATTGCTTGAGTGTAAAGCAATGCAGTTTGGAGAAGGCTGTAGTCGCTGTGGGTAGAAAATGTGGTGCCTCCAAATAATTACCTGTTTTTAAGCTTGCAGGATTATAGTGAAAGTTCAAGGTTGGAACTGTTTTAGCTGATAGCTCTGAATCCTAAATAAACTGAAAAGAAAGAATAAAAAATTCAAAAATTTAATGAAACTATCTCGGCAACACCGAAATTGCAACAGAGGATGTGGAAAACTGTGGGAGGCCTAAATACGTCAAATCTAGATGCAGGTTTTTTGCCTCTTAAAAATGACAAATGGCATATTGAATTTGCAGAAGATGAAATTTTTGTAGATGGCTTTTAAGCATACTTTTTTCCTGTTACATTTGTACCAAAGGTTGACTTTCAGAGGTGTATTTCCTCTTACTTGTTTGATGCTAATACAGCTTCACTGGCCCCTGTTACTCTGCCATCTGAAACAAGAATATAGTGGTGGACTATTGACGAAGACCGTGAGATGGGGAAAAAAACTGTCCAAGAAATTTGCTTTGGTAGAAAACATCTATTTTATTTTTTTCGTAATTCATTTCTGCCCTTGTGACAAGGAGAGAACAGCGTTGAATCGCTTAAATTGATGGGGGTGGGGGGGAGAGTGGGGTAGAGCAGGAACTGAGTATCTAGGAGGACTGAGGAAGATTCTTGCTATAGCAATCATTTGGAGGGGGTAAGAGAGAACAAGCTACTGGATGTTTTCAAACTTTTGTATTTGTAACAGTTTCATTTGTTGTTGGCTTCCTTAAAAGACTCTTATTAATGCTCTTGGCAAGCAGGATGGCAAATGTGATGCAGTATTAGGAAAAACTTTATTTTGAAATATCTGATTCTGGTCTGTCTCCTCTTGGGACCAAATCACCCTTTGTATGTCAGTTTTCAATAAATTTTCTAAAATATTTTTTAGATGGCTGTGTTTCATTCCTAATAAAAGTGAAAATCTTGGGAGTGTATGTCCAGTCCTTCAACTGGAGGGTAAAATGCTCTTCTGGCCTAAGAAGATTTTTAATTTAACTACATAGTCCCAAGGGCATGTCACTTCTTTCCTCCACGGTGTTCAACAGGACTGGGGGGGGACAACAGCAGGGTAGAGTAAACCTTAAGCTGCCAGAAAGGAAGAGTTGCTGTAAATCTGTCATGACCCAAAGGCCTCTCAGAACACAAAGGCGTACCAAAAGATGTTGCTACAGCTTGTGTTTTCAGATCTTTCATTTTACTTAAGAGTAAAATAAAGAATGCCTGGCTTGCTTACCAAAAAATCTTTGAGGAGAGTTTTAGATTCAAATTTTAATAATTATTTTATTGGAATGTAACACTTTGCTCTTTTGTTTAACATCTGTTCAAGAGTTTTTCAAACAGCTGAAGGATAAAGATGGGTGTGCTAGATCAGTATTACCTTTGCTTTCAAAATGAGGAGAAAATAGCACTTCATATTTATATTAAAAAATAATAATAAAAACCCCTGAGGTTTCTAGGCCGAGTCAGACATTGACTCACTTAAATTGTCTGGTGGATTTAGGCAAGTCTTAAATACTTCTCCAATGCAGAGTTGGGGAGAGGAAAAGAATAGCGTAAACCCCAACCCACTTAGGATTGTGTGAGGCTCCCTTGGCTGGCTGGGAGTCTCCTTGGGGATGTGGCTGGGAGACTGTAGAGGCGGGAGGAGCATGTGTCGCAGTTCCAGAGCCAACCCTGTGGAGAGGGACAGAATTTATTTTGGCATGGACTTGGAACTGGACTTGTAATTGTTCCAGAGCCTGTGTCTTGTGTCAGTTAGCTACAGCAAATGTGTGGCTTCTGTCACCGAAGATGTATTTAATCAAATGAAGATGTTACATACATGTGAACCAGTGGGGCTGGATCTGTGCTTCTTGTGAGGCAAGTAGGACTCCAAACCAGAAGTCAGAGCAATCAGAAAGCAGTCATCTACAGGAAACGGACCACAAAGGTGCAGTCTGCTGCTCTACACGTCTTACTCTTCCCTCTGCTGCCCCAGCTTTGTCTGGGTTTAGTTTAACTTAGCATCTTTATCCTGTCGTGGTTTAGGTCCTCAAACCAGGACATATCTACAGGGAGATCTCGGATAAAGAGCCTCTGCTGACAGTTTAAATTCTCACACTTTAATCTGTGGATGTTGATATACTATATAAATATACGTATTTAAAAAAAAAACCTCATCCTGCCTTGCTAGCACCTAAGTGGACTTGATTCTAGTAAAAAATATTAGCACTAATAGAAATTCTGAATGCTATGAGGCTTCCAGTTGCCCAACAAGAACTATTTGTGTGCTTTTAGTGGAAGAGATCTCAATAAATATTAGCAGCTTGTCTTGGAACCTAATGCTGCCAGTAAGTCAGGATAAAGCATGCCAGAAAATATCTGTAGCTGTAAAGTTGAAGAAGGGAAGCAAACCAGTGTAAATACTACTTCAGTGAACATTTTTGTCTACTGTGCATAACAAGGTTTGGGTGTGAACCTATTAAACAGAGTCCAATTCCAAATATGATGGAAATGCGACCATAACAGAATTTTCCTTAAATTTTTCAGACATTAAAAACCTGTTGCTCGAGCCACAAAACGTGTTCAGCTGTGAGGCAAGTTAAATGATGCACTGTTGGAAGTGGGCAGAAGCTGTGCATGCCCACCGAGCATGCAGGGCGCCCCACGGGCACGGGGTGGCGGTGCTGCTGGTAGTTTAATGGGTAAATCACCTCTGGGAAGTTACTCGGTAATCAACAGAAGCAATTTTTCAATAGGCAGTGTTGAGGATTATCTATTTCACGTCATCTTGCATCACCTTCACAATTCACCCAACGCATCTTCACAAATGGTGCTGTGACAGTTGACCGGCACGGGTCTACCCCTCTGGAGATGGCCGGAGATGGCTGGTGGCTGCAGGCACTGGTACGAGCTGTTTGAGTGGAAGAGCCGTGTCACGCAGGCAGCTTTGGAGGAAGGCAGAGGGGTGGCAAAATGATAGGTCTTCCAGCCTTTCAGAGCAGCCTGTTGCGGGAGGGAAGAGAGGGACAGTGACGCAGCACCGGTAAAGTGCTTCAGTCCCCACATCGAGGAGTTTTGGGCCACAGAACATAAGTGCTTTCCCTGCCTGCTACGGCAGCAGCAGGACGTGCCACAGTGGAGTTACTACTCCTCAAGCAGAAGACGGTAGCTTTCTGCTCCATAGCACTCACCCTGTCCACTCTCATCCTTTTGCCTCCTGTCTGCGGTGGCACAAGGACGATTCTGAGAACTGCAGCGCTCTACTTCAAAGTGACAATTGGCAGCTGCTGCGATTACAGGGGAGAAAAGGGGATCTCCACTGCCACCACCGCTTCCTCCCCCTGCTGCGGTAGCAGCCTTTGCTTCAAAGCACTTGGCTGCTCTAGGGCAGGCTCTTAAGTTGAATTCTGTTTACAAGAGACCCAAAAAGCTTACGTGTGCAGCTGTCGAACTATATTTTACTCAAGATGCTAATTCAAAACACCACTAACTACTTTAATGAATCAAAGCAATTTAAAATCTCAAAGTTGTGAGCACTGATCTTTCTTATACCACTGGCTCAGAATAATTACTGGAGCAGAAGCTCGCCCAGCAGCTGAGGACTGCACTTCAGCTGGCTTAAGAACAAAGGAAAGTCATATGCAGCGGAGGTAGAACTTTTTTTGTTCTGAATGCTGTCTGAAGCAGTCCTTTATGACATTGGATTTTTCTGGTGATTATCTTGCTTAAGGATTAAACACGGGCAAGGCTGATAATCGGTATGGGATTTTTTGCTTAGGATGGCCACATCTTGTATGTATTTGTATTTCCGTGTACCATTCACATACAGCTGTCGGACTTCAATGTCTGTCAGACACATCAGTGGGAGCAGGTCCTTCACTTTTCCTCCAACTTTTGTCTTAAAGAAAAACACAACAGCTTAGTGAGTTGCCTACAGCCATTTCCTGCCTAGACAGCTTTTCCAGTTGTTTTGGGTTGGGTTTTTTTTGTTTGTTTGTTTTTTTTAAAGGCAGCCAGGTTTTTCTGTGCCTGTCTATAATTTGGTAAAAGGTTGCCCTACTTTGGTCTTGGTTTGAGCTGAATTACTCTTGTTGAGTCTCTGGATTTAGTTATTATGATGTGCATATATGATACTGGGCAGTGCCTGCGTAATGGTGCATTAAAAAGCTGAATGCAAGAACTGTAGACTTCTTACTCATTGAAAACAAAGGTCACGCTTTCCCCAAGAAATCCATTGCAAGCAGTGTAAGTTTATCTCTCGAACGGTTTGCCAAAAGAATTCACATTAACTCTTCACCTCCGCTCTTCCTCATTCTGTCAAAGTTGCTATGTCTTAACCTGAACTAGCATGAAAAAAAGAACTGCTTTAAGCATTGCTGGGGAAAAATAAAGTGCAATCGTGCAGGTATCAGGCGTGACAGTCTGTGAGCTTTAAGCTACTCTTTACTTCCTTTGATTTTGGCCTTCTTTTTCCACTCAAATTTGAGGGAATGACAGGATTTGTGCACCTTTAACCATAAAGGCTGGAGGCAGGTTCTTTGGTGGAGACAGCCCAAACCAGGGAGGGAACAGGCATGGATGGATGTTAAGGTTTTCCAGGCAGGTTCTTGAACGCTCAGTGAAGCCTTTTTGCCGTGCCACTTCCTGCTGCATTACTTAAGCTAAAACACAACTAACCCCAAACAACACAAAGGCTCACCCTTACCGTATTGTTTAATAGCAAAAACTGTATTTAAATTGACCCATAATATACAGCAAGCCCTCTTACCTCTGTTCATGCTCTTCCCAAATACCTAATAAGGGAAGAAAGATTAAAAAAAGATGTTCAGGCAGCAAAAGTATTAACTTTATATAGATGATTTCATTAATTAGTTGATTTTCATTTCTTTTGGCAAAGGCCTTGCTTTCAGTAACTATTAAAATGGTGGGTTATCAGTTGTCATGCTTAAGTGCTGCTTGGTTTAGTCACAGTAGCCTGTTGAGGTGCACAGAAAATGCAACTTAATGCTAAACATCACGCGAGTGAAACTGGACTGAGAAACAGCCTTGATAACCTGAGACACCTTAAGGGAGATAGCGTCTATCACCAAAAATTCCACTTCATCTACAACTGGGATCAGCTCCTGAAGAAGCAAAAATAAGCAGGAGCCTCCTAGTCTCGGACACAGCCTGTTCCTCTGTCTCGAGCATCGAACTCACAAGAACACGCACGTTGCCTAGAGGTACTGCAGCACCACAGAGACACGGTTCCATCAATTTATACGTTTAGTCTTCTCTTGCGCTACCTTTTGGAGGCCAGATATTGCCTGTGTGAGAACAGGAAAAATGGCCACAAAAGCAGTAGGACAGGCAACACGTCTTTGGTGTGCTCATCTCAACCTTCCTGTAGCCCGGAGGGAGGAGTGTGAAACACCAGGCCTTTCACAGGTGCTACTTTCAACTGTTACATACATATCCCTGCAAACTAGGTCTTTGACTTACAGGCTAGAATACGTACAGCTGAGTTTTAGAGAAATGAAACCTCTTCCTTACATTATTTCTGCTGTACTTAAAATTCATTTTTTCCTTTCACATGAAGTTCCAGTAATACTGACAAAAGCAATGCAAAACGATGGATCAGATTCTCACTTGTCCACTTGCTTTTTGGACTCACAACAACATCTATTGGTACTAAGGGTCCTCTTGCAGTCAGCCTTATTTTCCAGCTTGAAAGTAATGCAACTTATTCTCAGGCTACTTCAAGTTTAATTCTAAGTTACTGCTACACTGCACAGCTGTAGTTTCTATTGCTATCCAACATTCAGCTAGAATGCTTTATTACAAGCTAGGTTACTCAAGTCTGTAACCCCAAGCAGTCCTGTCACCTTGACTGTTAGTGACCAATACCCCGTAGCGTCCCATCCCCCATTTCCTTCCCTCCCCTGCCTCAAGTTATTTTTGTCAAAATTTAGCACAAAACATGAAATAGCACTTAAACCAAGAACAGTTGTGCAAACACCTGCAACAGCTCTCCACTTGCAGTTTAAAATTTCAGTTTCTTCTGTCACTCCAAGTGTTCTTAAATACTGTGATGTTGGAACAAACAGATGAGGACAATGGAGTCCTACTGCGCTATTTGAAATCAGCTCCTGCAAAGTTGATTTCATGCTTCAGGAACTCCTGTGGTAACTGAATCTGCACCTTTTTCACCCTGTTTATATCTCACACTGCTTGCAGTGCGGCCACCTTCACTCAGACTGAGCATTTTGAATGCCAAGAGGAAGCTATTACATTAGTTCTATTCCAACATCAAGCCACTGCCACCTGCATTCCCTATTCAGGCCGCAGATTTTGCTCCAGCAGCTCTGGCCATCGTACAAACCCATCTACCTTGAGAGTCCGCAACATCAAGTGGTCCCAGAGAGAAGCTGCTCAAGCATCCAGCTCCGTGCACCACAGAAGCGCCGCTGGATTAGCGCATTAAGGTGGTACATGGATGAAACACCAAGAGACCTCATCTCTTAAAACTCCTATAGTTTCAAATTCCTCACAGCCCAGTTACTCTCCCCTCCCTGCTGAGATCCAAGGTAAAAAAGGGTCAGTGAGCTGCATTGCACTTTAATTGCACCAATACAGTTAAATATTAAATGCAGAAAGCAACTCTACATAGCAAATGGAAAACAAGCATTTACAAAGCAGATCTGTAAGACATACAGACTACTTAGTTCTAACCCAGTTGTTTATACATGAATATCCCACTGTGGGTTTTGGTGTTAAAATTATTTTAAATGGAAAACAAAATGGACATTTTCAGGTTCCTGTAGAATTGGCAAGTTATTGAGACAAACTTTCCTCCCTCATAAGCCAACACTGACAGGGGGGCCATGGGGAGGACAGACACCCTAGGCTTTTTCATACCAGGAGAAATGCATTGGCCATCACTCCATCTACAAGCATGGGTAGAAAAGAGCAACACTTTTCTGAAAACACTTGATTTCCCCCCTACACCTCCCAAAGGGGCATATCCTGTTATCCTGCCAGGATAGTTATTCCCAGGGGAGTTAACACTACCGAGTTAGACACTGATCAGTTGGGGAAAGAGTTCATTGGCAAAGCTATCCTCCCAAGCATGGTCAGCATCAAGTGGAGAGGACATGTCACTGAAGGGCGACAGGGATCCTTCATATCCAGAGTCACTACAGGCATCCAACAAATAGCTTGAGGCTGCAAGGCTACGATGAGAGGAAAGCAGATGAGAGATGCCCAGTTCAGGGATGAAGCTGTCTACAGGTTCCTCTTTCACAGATACCGGAACCTCAGGGATAGCTTTGTCTTCAGACGGAGAGAGAGATACTTCCTCAATTTTCACTAGCATATTGGTTTGGTTGCCCATTTTAACAGGAATCTCCAGTATTAGGGGCTTTGTGTACACATGATCAAACCTTATCAGTTCATTAATGGCCTCCAGCTTAGCTGATGAGGACCCCAAAGAGGGAGAGGGGGAGGTTGGTATGGTATTTGTTTCTCCACAGATCTCTTCCTCCAGCTTCTCCAGGCACGTTGACTCTGAATCACCATATTTGAGAAACATCTCTGGGTCCAGACTGTCCAGAAAGCCCAACAGGAGATCAGACTGCAGAATGAGATACTGTTTTAGAAAGACAGCCTACTACCATTACAGAAAAACACCAGTTGTGGCATCTATTAACCCTCACCTGGAAGTTAAAATATCCTCATGTGATCATAGAACTAGGAGTTTTATCAAGAACACCGCTATCAGAACAGTTGAGGCAATTACTTATCTTTCAGAAATTCTTTGCCCATTAACTTTTTTGTAAGGGTACTGGCACTCCCCATAGAATTCTACATGCATTTGATACTCACAGCCCTTACTAGAAACTCCTCAAGATCTTGGACCCATCAGGTACAAACACCACAACACCTGCTGGCTCCACAGAGCACGTACCAGAACCTGGCTTAGGCAGACCTGCCCATCACCAAAGCTGGGGGGTTGTTTTGGTGGTTTGGTATTTGTGGTTTTGTTTTTTGTGGGTTTTTTTTGTTGTTGTTGTTTTTTGTTTTGTTTTGTTTTTAAAGGTGAAAGATGTCTGTCCTCACACTTCTGGAAGTCATTCATACGGGACAGGCTTTAAGTTCAAAGAGCTTTACTAAGTGCCAGCACACCAGCTAAATGATCAAGTGTGTTTTCAACAACAGTAGAAGCACCGTATGCCCTTGGTATTTGTACACGTTTGCTGTAAGAGCAAAGAGAGCGTTTCATGCAATATCCTCTAAGATTTTACAAAAACTGGACTTGAACAAGTTGCATGAACTCCTGTACGCACTGGATACAGCCCAACACAGCTGTTTTAAGCCACAGGTATGACATTCCAAGACTTTGAAAACAAGCCAACTACAGAAAGTCATCAAGTGACTTTACATCAAGAAGTTACAACACTACTCTTAAATCCACAATGGTTCTGAATTTCATGGGCATTTTGGATAGCAGTGGATGCTCACCTCTGAGTCTGAAGAATCACTGCCATCAGAATCCACGTGGAAGTTATCAGAAATGGTGACTGCTGGGCCTGCACCTGCTGCAGAGGAACACGTAGTCTGAGTGCTGCGGACTCAGCGGACCCGGTCACCAATCTAATCTCATCCACCTGCGATTCCTTCACAACCTGTGCCAAGGGGAAAAAAAAAATCCAGTCAGTCACCACAAATGTTCTGGCAGACAGTATATAATAATCCTGATGATCAGGCTCTTCCTGCAAAGGCTTCCAACATTAGATCCTCCGCTTGCTTGTGCAGTAGTTAGACCACTTCCAAAAGTGGCTCGAACTTCTACACATTTGCAGATTTGTTTTGTTCACCACTTTCAAATGACAGCCTGACTCCCTCCATCATACCCCCGTTCCTTTGAGACAGACATACGTCACTAACAGTTACTACTTCATTTCTAGAACAGCATGCAGAAGAACAGATGAAATAACCTTAAAACAGCTTGGAACTAGTCAGCTCACTACCTCCCACCCCACCAGTGGCATCCCTTTCATACTCGGTGTCTGTTGGGTATGTGGGAAAGCCTCCATTTGGAGGACAAGCCTGTTTCTGGCCCATGAAGTGTCCCTCTTCACAGCAGGGCCGTTCCAGCCGCGGCACTGGGGTCACTCCTCCCGCCCACCGCCAGGCGGTCACCTCTTGGCAGGTGACTTTCGCCACGCAGTCACTTTTTTTTGGCGGAACGATGCAGACGAGCCACCAGGGCGGCAGGAGGCTCACCTCGGACTCGCTCTCCTCCTCCGTCTTCAGAGCGTCTAAGCCCAGGCGGCAGCGAAGCTCCTGGTTCTCCAGAGCGAGGTTACACGTCTTCTCCCGCAGGAGCTGGTTCTCCAGCAGCAGCTTCTGGTTCTGCGGAAAACCGTGAACCAGGGAGGGGAAGCCGCAGCGCCGGCCGCCTCCCCCCCGCTTCCCCGGGTCCACCCAGCCCCGTACCTCCTCCTCCAGCTCCACCACCTGCTGCTCCAGCTCCACCATCCGCGCCTTCTTCCTGTCGCGGGCGCTCTGGGCCGCCACGCGGTTCTTCAGCTTCCTGCGGGGCAGGGCGGCCGTCAGGGCGGCGAGTGTCCCGTCCCGTCCCCTCCCGCCTCCACCAGCCCCCACTCACCTGCGCAGCGCCTTCTCCTCCGGGCTCAGATGGGTGAGCCGCTGCCGTTTGCGGGCCGGCTGCGGGGGCTCCAGCCCCGGGGGGCTGGCTCCTG
>VYXH01008059.1:323582-341911 GCA_013397275.1 Burhinus bistriatus
GGTGGTGAGACACTGGCCCAGGTTGCCCAGAGAAGCTGTGGAGGCCCCATCCCTGGAGGTGTTCAAGGCCAGGCTGGATGGTGCTATGAGTGACCAGGTCTAGTGGAAGGTGTCCCTGCCCATGGCAGGGGGGGTGGAACAAGATGATCTTTAAGGTTCCTTCCAACCCAAACCATTCTGTGGTTCTATGAGTCTATGATCTCTCCCAAACCAGTCATGAGTAGAACCCAAGGAAAAGGGACAACTTTTGTGGGACCAGAAGTACAAAGGATGGAGCCATGAGAATGGGCTAAAAATGGGCTAAAGAGAACAAAAAAGCAGAGAAGAGGTTAGTGATTGACCGGTGGAAGTGGCGAGAGAGGGTGCAGAAATACCTCAGGGGTTGTCCTTCAACTCCAGCCTGTTTCTGCCCCACGGCAGCACTGTGTGACCTGCGGCCCGTGGTGTGCAAGGAAGGACATGCCCACGCCATGAGGTGTTCCCGCCAGAGCTGAGGTACCCAGGGCCCGGGCAAGTACAAGCTCTGTAGGCAGAAAGCCTCGAAGCACTACACACAGGGCAACACGGTTGTTGAGCGACGTGCCGGCAGCAACACAGCCACCGAGGGCACGGGGCTCGCTTGGAAACGTCGACCTTAGGCCGCTGCCCGAAGCTTTCCATGCTTTGCTCAACCAGAGTAGTTAGGAAATGTTGAAACTTTGGCTCCTTAATGTTTATTTCTGAAATCCATTTGTACACTGAATTTAAATTAGTTAAGATGTTAAACAGTGAGGGAAAAACAGGAGCTTTAGAAGTTCAAAGGCACTGGTGTGCTGGTTTGGCATTACTCCAGTATTGGAGTTCTGCCAGGCTTTCCTGATACAAAGAACAAACTCTGCATTTGTAAGTTTGTGTTTGTTCTTTCCGTACTCACCTCAGCACGACATTTAGTTAAGGCTGAGAGTTCACCTTTCTACTTTGACACCTTTGTGAAAAATACGGCAACTCTTCGATAAGCCTTTTAGTCTGAGTGTAAAAATGTTTGTTCTGGTGCTGCTAAGCCCCTCAGATATCTGCCATTGAAAACTATCTGCTTCTCCTTTGTATGTCTCTTCTGGGTTTGGACTCATGTTTCTTCTATAATTCTAATTCCCAATTAAAAACTTTACTGTTTTCTAACAAGATGCAGGTCCAGTATTAATATCTTTCTGATTTCAGACATTCATTTCAAGTAAGTTGCCCTTTTTTACAGCAAACAAAAAGCTGCCCCTGCTTGTGCTACTTTGTGATATTTATAACTATACTGCTGAGAGTAGCCATGATGTGATTTATCATAAAGATACCCAGATTTCTTAGCATTATGGCTGAAGAAAAATACTAGCTTTCTGTCTGTATGTGATTTAATTTTCCTATTTAATTTTATATGGACCCAGAGCAAAATCACCTTTTTCCATTTGCAACAAACAACTGTGATCAAGAGTGCAGAGACGTATATACTAGTAGTGCTACATGAGCCACTTTGCAGTGGTATGTGTCTAGCCACAAAACTGGAACCTGCCCTTCGCACTGGTGGTGTCCACTCTTACTGAATATAATAATGGCATCCATTAACATGTCTCGTGTTGGCAGTAATAACTGGCAAAAGAAGTGCATGACATCCCCCAATCTAGTCCTGTTGAATAATTTTAGTGGCATTGCTAAGACCAGCTGTGATGTAGTTACTGACAATATGTTTAGGCTCACAAATATTATGTTACTACCATTATGATACATAAAGTCTTTTATAAACATATGGTAGAGTCACTGGGTAAAAGAGTGGCAAAAGTTCAATAAAGCTGGTCTTACACCGAGACACCCTTTCAGAAAGCTTTAATTAAAGGGCTTCAAGTTTAATTCTGATTTCCACCTTTTTTTTTTCCCTCAGACTCACTGTTTACACATTCCAGTTTTTGTATTTTTCATTTTTTCAGTCATCGGATTCAAGCCTGTGATCCACATGACGGTGTTCTAGTTACTCAAGAATGCTTCTCACCCTGCCTTTTAGTTCACCATCTATCTAAAGGATGTGTCAACGAGAATACTGTTGGCTGTCCTGCCAGAAATAACATTAGCTCCTGCTAACATAGCTTTACGTTGTATGTTCCAGGTGGCCAACCCACCAAAGGAAATAGTTTTGTTTAACAAAGGTGGAGAAGCTTTGCCCTTGCGTAATATCAGATACAGAGAAAGAAATATGAGTTGAATGTTATCTACATGTGAAAAAAGGGGGGAATAGAGGAGGGAAAGAAAATGGAAGAAGAGGGTGTAGAGAAAAGATAGTCTAACTAACAAGCGGAGTCTGAGAAAGAGCTTGTTTGCCCAATGTGTGTCTAAAAACACTTGTAAAGTGGCCCAGGGCCCCAAGCTCGTGTCAGCAGCTGGAGTATTCCCAGATCTGTATCAATAGCTGATTAAATGAGAAAGGGAACTGTTCTGCAGCCTAAAATGAGGTTATTCCAAACCTGTAATGTTTGTAATGAACTTTGTATTCATTTTACTTATTCTTAAATTTCATCATTACACATTGCGATTCAAGAGTGCAGCTCTCAAAATTCTAGTGCTCTGAGTCTCGAGTTGGAAAGTAACCATCACCTTTCTGTAAGAGACCCTGCTAGCCTTGTTGCTGAGTTCATCGTCAGCTGGAGCAGGGGAAGAGTTTCACTTCAGCCAGGTTGCTCTGTTGTCTGGGATACTGGCAATACTTCCTTCTTGTCTTAACAGTTCAGGCTTTTTGGAAGCATACATGGGGTTCATGCTGCTCCTTTTGCTCTGAGTGAAAGGTTTGCTTTTTAATTCTTGTAGTGGGTGGGGACAATTTACAGGCAACGTGATACTAAAGGATATACCACTTTTCAGCAGTCTGGCAAGCCTAGTAGGAACCATGACATACCTTTTCTTCAGCAAAAAGGTAATACTCCTAAAGTAAGAGGAATTATGCAAAATCTGTATCCTTTGCCTACAGCATGGAGCTGCTAACCTATCCGCATGCTGTAGGAAGTGACAGTGGCTTTGCCTTCTCTTAACACTGCTGCAAGCAAGTCCTGCGGAAAGGTGATTTTTTGCTCAGCTGTCATCCCTTCTCCATTAATACTTAGTATTGAAACTCTGCCTTGTTGGCCTCTGATTGTTTCCAGTGTACCACCAGAAAAGTGTGGAAAAGACCCAGTGAGTCCAACTTTAAACCCTGACTGTCCTGCAAACATCTTACAAACATGTACCTTGCGTTGCAGTTCCTTGTCCTTGTGTTCCACCCACATAGATTACTGGTACCTGTTACTACCCAGAATTACAAGGAACAGTGGGTAGGTCTGCCTCAGTTCCATCTTAGATCTGTGTAGTGGGCCACAGGCATAGGCTGGAGATTCTTACTCCGATTGTCTTTATGGCTCAATCCTCTGACCTAGCTGCTTTTGTGGTGAGGGAGAGATCCCATCACACTTGTCCCTTGAGTGCCTCCTGTTACAACTCTTCTTCCAATACTTTCAGAACTTCATGCTGGAGTTCTGTCTGTATTTTTCCCACAGTGGTGTTCTAGCCACTACAGGCAGCATCAGTTGACTTGGGCAGCATGTATCTTGTGATGGAGATCACATGCCTTCATGGTAGGCTTCTCTGTCTCCCCATCCCAACAGAATTAGTTCTCCCATTACCATAGTCAACGAAGCCTTGCTTCTGATTCACGAGAGAAGTCTGAGTGAACTCAGACAATGCTGTTAGTGTTTCTGGAACAAAGATGTTCTGAAAGTTGGCTAGAGGTTGGGCCTTTGACAAGGCCTTTTTTCAGGAAAAGAGGGTCTCCCTTTGCTGCTGTTGGAGTTCCCAGCAGCCATAGGTACTGAAGCTCACCTTGGAGCTCTGCTAGGCAGTTTAGTAGCATTGTCTACATTCAAAGAGGTTGTGCCGCATTCCAGGTTTAGTGGTAGCTTAGTAGCAATAAATTTCATGCGGTACCTCATAAAAAAGGCAGGTGAGAAGTGCACTTCCCAAGGACCAGTTGTACGCGCATGTATAACAACTGATTAACTTAAGTTTTAAAAAATATGAGGCTCCATTGTTGCCCTCTCCTGTCGTAACCTTTCTAGATCACAGATGTTTTGGCAGCAAAATCGTCTCTTGCTTCATGGCTTCTAACATTTTGTGCGTGTAATTCCTTTTTTTAATGTTACAAAATACAAGATGGCAGATTTTTCTTAACAAGGTCTAATGATATGTTGTCTCTTTTTGGAGTGAGAACAGTAAATCTAAGATCAAGCAACCTATATAAAGAGCTCAGAATGTTCCTTCCATCTACAGAGTATCTTCTTTTCCCTGAATCTCACTTGCATTGTAACTCTCATTTGCTTCATTTTGTTAGACTCCCCTGAAACTCAAGAATTCTCTGGTCTCAGGCAAGACCAGAAATTAACTAACCTATATAATTCTGTAGCAGTTGCATTTTTTTGCCTATTTACTACTTTTTTCCAGAAAACTGACATGCTTATTAAACAGCAGAGGTCTCACTGTAGAGGCAGCCTGCTAATTCCCGCTCTCATCTCAAAGTCAATCTACCCCTCCCACTGTCACAGGATGCTGATTATAAAGGGAAAGCCTACCTGTTTACCAGGACATTTCAGTATTTTGAGATAAAGATCTCTTGATTTGATTTGTTCTGTCAGACTGAGAACCAAATTTCCCTTGCACATTCAGAGACTGGAGCACACCACTCACAGGAATTTAAAAGAAGGCAAGATATCCACACCACGGTAAAAGGAAAGGCTCGCTTCCCAGCAGCCCTGTGCTACTAGTTCTGTAAAAACGAAATATTACTGGAAAGCTTTGCTAACATTGGTCATGTAAACAGATCTTTATACACAGCGACTGGATGCCCTTGGGAGGATTTATGTCATCTGCCAGTCCCTGAGAGACTCCACCTGGCAATCGAAGAGCATTGGATCAGCTGGCCAAGGAAGCAGGCTCAGGTCAGGGAATCTGTTTGCTGGGCGCCCCAGCTAGCTGATATGTGAAGGAATCCCACAGGCCAAGGCGGGGTTGTGGTTGTTCAATGTCTTACTTTGGGGCTTTGTTCTGGCTTCTGTTTCCAACCAACTTGCTTAATGGTGAACTCATCCCCTTCCCACACCATTCCTCTATCCTTCATTGCATGGATTCCCGTTCCCTTTAAAGGGTCTAGCTGTTGGCATCTCCAGAGCTTGGCTGTGGTTTGGCTGACTGTAATACCTGTTCCCGTGCTGTCGTCCTACTTTGGCTATTTTCCTTGTAGCTTGGTCCCCAGCACAGTGGCCCCCTGCAAAGTTCCCTTCGTAGTGCTGGTGGGAAAATGTGGGCTGGAGAGTTGTGCAGATTATGCAGGATTTGGCGGTTCTGGAAGATGCTATGTTTTAACGTAATTTCCAAATGTGATTAAGGTATTGGCTAGACTAGCAGATAGAGTTGTGCACTGTGAGTTCTGCCTTTAGATGTGATGTTACCTGAGAGGTATCGTGCCCACCTTTGTGCATTGATGCGTGGTGATACATGGGTGGCGGTAGTCACAAGTGAAAGGAAAAAGGTAAAGGTACTACACTTAGTTGAGATGATGCAGCGAGTGCATCATTGGGGGTGATGTTGCAGAACGTGCTTGGGCGATGCGAGAGAGACTGAGCTTGCTGTTGTGCTGTCCCGGTGAACTGATGGCCTCTGTTCTGCATTCTGTGTGGGTATTTAACACGTTGGGCAAGTTCTCTGAGGAAAGCAGCCAACTGTTGAAATCTCACATGCCTGAAAGCTCCTGTTCCAGTAAGTTTTTCTGTTTGCACATCCTGGTTCAGAACTGGAACCTCTTCCTGGAAAATACTCTGGGAGGTAAACAACTGGGCTTGGGAGAACTTGATGACTCCTTCCTATTGGCAGAAGCTAGCTCTTCTTTGGAGCAGTGCCAGCTTTTGAAAGGAAATACCTTCTCTTATTTCTTAGTCATTCCTTAGGCTTTGAAATTCCTGTAGAAGTTCAGAGCCCCTGAGAGTCCTGGCAACTTTCTTGTTTTGTAACTGTGAAATGATTTCCTTATATTCTTCCGTTTGGATGCCTTCACCTAGTTCTGCATTTTGTACACAGAAGCCTGCCTCCAGCTGTCAGGAGAGACCCAGTGTGAAAAGAGGCAGAGGAAAGTTATCAGGAAATGTCAAGTTAGGAATCCATTCTGTCTCAAAATAGGTCCAGCAGGACCCAAAACGTGAGGGGTATTGTCAGAATCATCTGTCTCCTGCGTCATACATTTTTGGAAGGCACAGGGTGACAGCTGGTGTTCACCAAGGGGCGAGTCTGTTATGTTTCCTTCCTGGTGGCCTTGTTTATTGGCTCTGTTAGCACTTGACTTTAATGATAACTCCTATGGAAATGGTCAGGGACAGCTGAAGTCCTTTATATACTAATTAAATAGATCACATGCTAGTACTCGAATGTGGAAAATGCAGTGCTTTAAGGTGATTAATTAAAAGTGCCAGTCAGATATTGTAACTTAGGTGAGTCTTTAATATAGTAGATAACCTAAGATGGAATAAACAGTTGCTTAACTCACCTTTGCATGCATGAGTCAGTTGTTAATGTAGTAATTCCTTCATTTTAGCCAGTCACATTTTAAGAATGTTTTTTGCTTTTGGTAGTCAGAAGTGGTGAAATCTGTTTGTTGGCTTTAATCCTAGCAGTACTTCATATTGCAGGGTTTATCCATTGCAATTAGTATTAGTAGCAGATACATTATACACTTTAATCACTTGCTTCAATTTTATTTTGTGTTGTTTACATGTTGTTCACTTTAAATAGTGTATTGCTTGAAGTAGGGCTGCATGAACACCAACTTGTACCATATATTTACTCCAGAAACACTAACAACAATCTTGAATTAAATACAGAAGTGTCAATATTTAGGTTGTATGTAAATATGATTTCCAGAAATACGCAGGGTACGTTATTTACATTTATTCACATTGGATGCTTCTCCAGTCTTATGAGTGAAAAAACTGCTAAGTGCCGACATAATGAACACATGACGTTAACAGTAATCTAGGATTTAGTGGGGTTGTAACTGAAAGTGAGTAGAGATGATATAGAGCAATCTCAGGGGGGCAAGAGCACAGTGAAAGACATTTGTTTGGATGCATTTGAGGTACTTCTTGCAGAATGAATGGATATTGTGGATCTTGGAAAATACGGCTCCAAATTTTTTCCAAATTCATTCTATTCCCACCTGTCCTTGCAGAGGGGGTGATCAAACAGCATATAGCAACAATTTCCTCAGGTTATTTCTTAGTATTCTTTTTTTACTTTCTTTCTTTGGTAACGTGATCTGTTCTGCCCGTGTGCTTGGTGAGGACCCTGAAGGAATGCGTCACGCATGTCTGTACTGTGTTGCAACTCTCGTGTGAACTTGTACTGTGTATTGGACAACAGTTTGCAAAAAGAAAAGGCTGAAGTTATTTAAATAAGGGTATTTTTAGTACAATTTAACATATTTTGGTTTTACAGGCCTGATTCATTATTATCTTTTCTCTTCAGTAGACAATTACACGGACAGAGAGAGTGAAGGGTTCCCAAATCAGAATGTTTCCCCTTCATATAGATTTAAAAGACTATACATTGTTTAAAAGATTGGAAACCTTAACTTTTCAAACATTAACAGGGAATTTTGTTCACAAATAATTTTTATAATTAAAATTGTCATGGCTAATCAGTTGGTTAATTTGGATTGCTTCAATGCTGGTTTACTCGGATAAATTGCGTTTCCAAACTTTAAATAGCAAGAGGCAAAGCCACAGTTGCATGGCACTTTTTCTTAACATAAATCTCCACTGATTTTTCTTTTGTGGTTGTTAATTGAGCTGACAAGTTACAATAGTTTGTTACTTTAATTTAGAATAATTGATGATAACGACGAAAACATGGTTTTCATAAACAGAAAACATTTTGTCCATTACAGCTGGCTTTCTGTTCCAAATTGCAATCGTAAAGTTCGACTGCATGAAAATGAAAGGCTATGGGAGACATCTTAAATTCAAACGAATGTTTCTGGAGATATTTTGGCGTGTTTTACACATGCTCGGTGTGTTTCGCCAAAGGGCAAAGGATCTCGCGTAGCTTTTTGAGTCTAGGAGGTCACCTACTGGTTGCTCTGCCTCAGTGCATCCCGACGTCTCTTGCTCAAGTGCAACGTCAGAAATGACCTAAGGAGCGCTGGAGATGTATCTCCGCGCATCCAAAGATGAAACTGCTGATGCTGCTTCAGGAATGGAAACTCCTCAAGCACTCAGATATGTTTGGGTAAAGCCTTCGGTCAGTCCTAAGCCTTTGTTTGTGCTGTGCATCGTGTCTCCAGAGGTGCAGAATAACAATTTTACTTGGTGATGACAAAGGGCAGGCACGTACGTGGCCTTGAATTTACTGGGAAAAGGACATCTCTTGTTTCTGGTGCTTATTAGGAGGTACAGCAATGTCATTTGCTTATGAAATAAGCTGTAGTAGCGTTGGCCTCTGCAGAGCACAATGTTAAACCATGTAGGGAACATGGACAGTAGTCACAGCAGTTACCGAAATCCTCTGGAAAAGCAGGTGTGGGAGTGTGAATGAGACATACAGCTCTCCTTATCCTTCCTATGGACGCTTGGTCTGCTATGAGGACTTCTCAAATACAGTTTGCTGTGAAAAGAAGGATCTCAAGTTTGATTTAAGAAATGCTTTAATGAAAAACTGTTCATCAAAACCTCATTCTCGCAGAACTTTCTGGTATGAGGCTGCTTGTGATACCCATTTAAAACCAGGGTAGATGTCACCACACTGCACCGTGCAATGAAGGGATGTCCTGAATCTAATCTACACAAGAGGACCTCTGACACACCACCTGCTTCTTAAACTCGGCCCAAAATTCCAAGAAAAATGCTAAAAAAATACCTGTAATGTAGGAGGAAGATGTTGAGTCAAGTAGTTTACAATTACACAATGGGACCCTTTTTCCTTCGCTTCAGTTTACCAGTTGGATTGAAGCAAAAGGCAGACACTTCTTCCTTGAGGTGGTACAGATGTAAGCAGAACTGTGTCTCAACACAAATTGGCTTCAAAGGGAAATTGCTTGTCTCAGTTAAAACAAACATGTATAACACTCATAAACCATTACAAAGAATACTTAGAATACTTTGACTAATTTTTAAACAGGAGTTATCAGCAAATCTGCTGGTACTATCCAGACTTTCTTATTTTGATGGTGTTTAAAATGTAATGGTTTATCATAATTCTTCCATTTTAATCCAGGTGTATTGGCATGTTTCTTCTTGATTAGTCAGTGATGTTTTTCTCAGTTTCTCTTGTGTCTCATCTGGACTTTGAGTTTGAAAGGAAAGACGGTGTCGTAAGCATGGATGAACAAATGAATCACTGTGATCAAGCTGGCATGTGAATTTATAACTTAGAAGTGTTTGAGGTAACCGTGGAGATGTTTCCATCCTCTAGTTAATGTGAAGTAACCTCATGCCCACAGTTATTTCATGGTAACTTGCTCAAGTGCCCACGTTCTCAATCCTTCCCCTTTGGAGCAATCATTTAGGAATTAGCCCGCCTGTCTGCAGTCATCATGCACAGCCTGATTTTTCCAATTAGACGCGTTTCAGAATTAGCATTTGAAGTCTAATGCAGAAGTGAGATATTACGGTTCTTAACTGGGGGAGGAAGGAGATTGATGATAACGGACTTTGTTAGTATAGACGAATGCATTACATGGGTTACTGATAGGTGCAAGCTGGCTCATACGTGACTGTTTATAACTGTTAGAGCAGTAAAATTCCTCAATAATCACAGTAGTGAAGGCGATCCCTTTTAAGGGAGAATTTGATCACTTTAGGAACAGGACTGAAATTCTGTGTCCATAATAACAGAAATCTGGGGTGATTGACCCAGGTTCTTACCGGCCCTAAGCCTCCTTCTCCCAGACTTTCTCCCCACTCCTCAGACACCGCACGGTAACAGAGGGATTATGTGAACGCAGAACGGCACACTGATAGAATCATAGAATCGTTTAGGTTGGAACGGACCTTTAAGATCATCTAGTCCAGCCACTGACCCTACTCTACCAGGTCTGCCACTAAGCCATGTCTCTAAGAACCACATCTACACGACTTTTGAACACTTCTAGGGATGGTGACTCAACCACCTCCCTGGGCAGCCTGTTCCAATGTTTGATAACTCTTTCAGTGAAATTTTTTTCCTAATGTCCAGCCTAAACCTCCCCTGGTGCAACTTGAACCCGTTTCCTCTTGTCCTATCGCTAGTTACCTGAGAGAGGAGATCAGCTCCCATCTCACTACAACCTCCTTTCTGTTAGTTGTAGAGAGCAATAAGGTCTCCCCTCAACCTTCTCTTCTCTTCTGTTCGAGGAAGCCCTCGGATTCTGTGGTAAGTGTGAAGAGCAGAGGGAAGTTCTCTCACTGCCTTTGTCAGCAGGGCCAAGGCAGGCAGCGCTGCCGGGAGCACTCCCACCCACCCCACGCCTGCCCTGGGGTGGTCACACCTGGGCTCTTTAACCCCAGAGCGACTCGGAATTGTCTGTTTGAAAGCAGTTTGTCCCAGGCTGCAAAACATTATTGACTGCAGTATAAAATATTTAATGCTGTAGCCTTTCCCACCTTCTTTGGGCCACGGGCTGTAATCAGTTCATGTGTAAATAGAGTTTTCATTTTATTCCACTACTCTGTGAGATTACAGAACTGTTTTTCACTGCTTGTTTTCTTCTGCTTCACAGGGATATGTCAAGCACTTTTATGGAAAATATATCTTAGTCAAATAGTGTGTTTTAATGAGTCTTTTAGTTTGCTTGATTAAAAGTAACTGTATTAACATAAGGAACTAAGATTTCTAGACAGTTCTTCTTTCTCTAATTCCTTGCCTAGTCTGAAATACCATAAAATGCTTCAGTGACGTGTGTCTGTTAATGGGGAAGTACAGTAAATAGGAGTATAGAAGGTTAATAGAAATAATGGGATGAAATTCTAATAGTTTCAAAGTTAGTGGAGCGAGGCTTTTGCTCACAGAATGAGGCCAGAAGGAATTTCCTGTGGCTATCTAATCTGAGTTTCTTATAATACAGGTACATACAGTCGCATAAAAAAGATTCTTTCATCAAGCCTAAATGTCATGGCTTGAAGTAAAAGAAAGTATGGTCTTGCCTGTTTATTAATAACTCAAGTAATAAAAAATTACCATAGTGGCCAGCTAAACTGCAATAGTGACCTGCTGCCTTGTTTAAAATGGACCCTACCTGCAGCTTGAATTTATAAAGCTTTAGTTTTTAGCCAAATTCATTTGGCTGCTTTTCCTGTATGAAATTTTCTATCTGGACAGACAATCCATGGGACCATGATCAGATTACTACTTTAGTTTTACTTGAATAAGACGAGTAGGTTGAGCTTCCTAGACTCAGCTGTTCCTCAGGCCACAGAACTAAAATGCCCCTTGGCGTTCCATTAAATATGACTATTTCAGTATCCCTTGAACGGCTTGACTACATGCTCTTTTCTAGGGATCTTTTCCTTACCTTGCAATTCTGCAAAGCAAACCTTTTTATTGTTTAAATGAATATTGTGACAAGTGTGATGATTAGATTTCATGACCTTTGCATTTCTAAACATTGTTATTTTTATGCAGTATTGACTAGCACTATAATATCATGGATTAGATTACTTAGTAACAAATAAGTCTAAAATAGTTCCTGGTATGAAACAAAAGTCTGGATTTTGGGTTAGTTTTGTGTTTCTTATTTGTGCTGCCACTACACTGACTTCTTTCAGATTGCACCTTGTGTTCCTTGGTGTGACCGAGGGAATAATTGATCTTACTGACTCGGCAGAGTATGTGGGTACTTCATAAAACTGCATCAAGAATAAATTTTCTTAAATCATGAAACCAGTTATTTATCATAGTCTATTTCCATTGTTTGGCGTTGGGTCAAAATACCATCTCACTCCAGCCAACTATCCTGGAGAAACTTCAAGTCTTCTATTTTGGAATCACTGAATTTCCTCACAGAAGTGCCTCTCTCCTGTATCATCACGGTATTGCCATGGAAACTAATAATATGCCCCAGCTTTCAGGAAATGCTCTCAACACTATAACTATTGTTTTAAATGAGATAACTGGGCTGTTGTTTCCTTTGTCACAGTTATAGCAGCAGCCTGGAACCCTGATTATTGTCTGACATCTTGAAGATGTATCCACTTGTGTATAATCCTTTTTATGTTCATTATGTCAGTGCTCAGCTCTTTCAGCATCTTGCTTAGTAGCACTGGTAGCTCAACACTTTAGCTGGAATTCCCTCGGTGACTTGTCACTTGTTCCTCTGTGTCGGGTGGCAGTCCTCCCAGGACATTATGCCCGTTCAGCTACCTCCCATCCATACTGGGTATGATCATAACCTTTCTACTGCACATAAAAACCTGATGATGTTTTTGTGACTATCAACGATGCGAGGAAGATATGAGGTGTTTTGTAGTCATCACCGATTCTTTAATTGCCTTTATAGAGTAAATAGGTAGGAGGATGAGAAGCAATTGTGTATGATCTGAATTAATCTGTGAAGTATTGGAGGGATAAACTGCTGTCCTTTCCATCAGCACTTCTACAGTGGTGAGAATCGATGGAAAGCAGTTTTTCCAGAAATAAAATTTCTGTTCATCAGTTGGCATTGTCAAGAAAAGAAGGAAATGAGGACCAGCTTGTTCTCCTGAAATATAATCCATTTTTTCACACAGAGCTTATTCTCAGCCACAGTTCCCATTTGCCACCCTATGTTCAGAACACCTTTATTAATTGGAGATAGCAGTGGTGGTTTGTTGGGTTTTTTTAAATGTTTTGTTTGTTTGCTTGCTTGCTTGATTTTGTTTTGTTTTTTGAAGTGGCAACTTGTGAACCTTACATTGAATACCTGGTAGTTAAAGGGAAAAACAATCTCAGTGCTGTCTCTGTGGGTACAGTATTACCCGCAAATACTCCCAGCCTAAATATGGAAAGGTCATTGCTCACCAGTGGGGGGAGTTAGTAACTGGACTCTGCAGCAGCAGGTTGCCCTCACCCTTGTAAATGGGTTTCCCATTGAAATTTAGCCATGCTGCATTACCTAGTGTTATCGGGTCACTGCTTATGATAAATCATAGGAGCAAGAAACACCTTTTCTTACTATTTAACATATCTGAGCAGCCCCTTTTAAGAGATTTTCTTTTTTCTCTACACAGTGGATGAGAGATGACCTATGCTCCCAACAAGGTCTGGCTGATACTGGAGACAACCGCAATCAAATGGAAATTCAAAATTCACAGTAACCGAAATATTTTTAATCCATGCTCATTGGTTAGTTTCTTTATTTCTTTGAAAAAGGGTCATATTTTCCTTTGTTATGCTAGAATCTAAGACAATATATGAGGAAAAGAAGTTTATTTAAAAATTCACATTATTACTGGCTGAAAGTTCAGTAAGTCTTTTGAGTTCTGATATTGCCGTACTTATCGCAAAGTGGATCATCAGAGACTAACAGCACTGTAGATTGTCCGAAGGCTGGGTTTTCATAATGTGTCTCTAAGAAAACACTTAATTGAAAATGTCATCTGCTCTTTGCTATACTAATAACTGATAGTAGGTTTCGGGGAGGGCCCCTCAGTACCGGAGGACAAACAAGTTAGTGCCAAAACAGCAGAGCTAAACATGCTTTGTTTCCAAAATATTTGTTCTTAGTGTCTCTGGGCCCCTGCCCTTGTCACCTCCCTTCAATAACCTGAGCTCTTCTTCCCTTCCTTTCGCATTCCTTAAGCATCCTCATCAAGCAAAAGACAACATATGCTGTGACTAATCTGCTGCTGCACGCATAGGTTTTTTCTGGCTACTGCCGTGCAGAATGTGTAACAGCTGAATTCCACCGACCTCTGCCCCCCGCCCACTGAGGGACACAATTCTGTACCAAACACTTCCATGTGCACACATTTACTTGATGTCCTTTCCTAGTGGTAACCCCTTAAAATGCAAAGAGAGTTACAGAAGCTTCATGTTAATTAAATGGGATACAATTAGAATGGATTCTTTCATTTCAAAAATGTAAAATCAACAACAGACTTCTTTGGACAGCAGAATTGGAAAAGCTGAGTTTCTTAGATGTTTTCCTGCTGCCTTAGCTTCCCCCATGTCCTCTTTGGATACTGCTGCAGTACCCAGAGTCCAGAGCCTCCGATTTTCGAGCTCTGTTCTGCCCTTAAGCTTGGTTAAAATTAGCTAATAGGTTCAGAAGAGCGACAAGGCTGATGGGCAGATAGCATGTTTAATTTCATTATGAAATGAGGCTAAAAGAGGCTCTAGAAGGGATCCTCCAGTGTGCTGTATTTGTGGTTGACTGCACGGATGTGACAGAAAGAAGCTTTCAGATGTCTTCAGCCAAATGTATTTTCAATTACAGGGATGGCAGGACCAGGGAAGCTGGGTTCCTGCCTCATTTAATGGTGAGAATGGCTAATGGACATGTTGCGAGTGGCTACTCAATGTTGTTTCCTTCTTGCCTGATGCAGAGCCTGATGCCTTGCAGAGCTGTACTTCCTGTGCAATATTCCAGCTCTGCTCTCAGCACAAAATAATTCATTTTGGTTTGGGCTTTTTCTGTAACACTCATCACAGTAGTATGTGGGTGCTTCGCTAACGTTGTTCTCCCTCAAGAGCAGGGTGGGGGGAGGAGAGTTCTACAGTATCCATTTCTTTGCCAGGGAAATGAGATGTAGGAAGTTTTGTGTCAAAAGCATCCTCCAGTGCTGACTGCCCTCTTCTGAGATGCCTAGGGCATGCTTTCCCAGACCATTTGGCATTATACATCATTTCATTCACAGCAAATCACAGCTTTTACTGTCCTCAGTTGCAGTCACGAATGCTTGAGACTTCTGTATTTCAGACCCTGGGCCTCAGTTTGTTATGTAGGGGAAAAAAAAAAGAAAACATATCTGAAGTATTATGGCATAAGTGAATTGTGAACTGTATGCTGCCAGCTGGGAAGGAAGCCAATTAGAAATATTTGATTGCTTTAATGATAGACAGTCCATTCTCTTCCTGCAACCTCCTGCTTGGATTTCTGCCCAAGTAGAGGGAACTTGGTGACCTGAGACCTAGTGCCTCATGTCGCTCCTCAGCGTTCAACTACGAGGATACTGCAAAGGCAATTTTGCTGTGTCTGTAGTCCAATGATACGGGTAGTTTAGTGGGGTGGATCAGATCTTCAGCAACTTTTATCTTAGGGGTAGGATGCTGTCCACTTGTTGTACACAGCCCTATTCCCATATTTTTCACTAGTTAGTTTCCAGATATATTTGGCCTGCCATTTCTGCAGTCCTAACTCTCAACCTAACCCGGAGAGGCCCTACTTCTAGGCCATTTCCTAGGAAATATCCAAAAAAGTACTGATGATTCTATCTCATTAACAACAAAGGCATCTATAACATTTTTTCACCATACTTCATTGATTTTTATCTACAGCGAGATTCTACTGTGAAGCAAGACCCTGTGGGAAAAATGTGCCCATGTAACAGAAGAATTTCACAGTATGTATGGACAGGGGACAAGATGACTGTTGAATTGTCTAATCCGGATAATCCCCATTTTCTTGATATTTAAATTTGAAATTTAATAATATCTCAAAGTATGATGTTTACGTAATTTTTAAAGATTAACTAGAAAAAAAGAGGAAAAGTTAAATTTGTAGTGTTCACAGATGCCTCGTGAGACGCATTTAAGTTTGATGCAATGAATCTTAGACAGTTGACTGACACCTGAGCCCCTGCACTGCTGACATAAATTGACATCCACTTTGTTGACCAGCAGGGAAGGACACAGCATGCTTGACTTTTCACTTTCACAGCTAAGAATCAGGAATCTCAGGTTCTTCCCAGTTTTTGCAGGACTAAAACCGTGTGTTCCACACAGACTGAGCTTTTGTCATGGTCTCTCAGAACTCCTAGATTTCCGATTCCCATCTCCACTCTTAAAGCTACTCTTCCCAATACTATTTTAGCTTGCTGATTCAGTTTAAAAATAACCTTCTCCACTCTGTCCATGCTCCCTCTGCCCTGATCCAGTTTGCCACACAGCTCCACAAGTTACATTGGCATGATTACGGAGAAATCCTAGAAATGAAACAAGCAGCAAGGGAAGAGCCGTTTAAAATAAATACTTCTCCTGAAACAGGCAAACTTCTGCCAAATATGGCAAGTTACACTCAGCAAAAAACTCATCTACTGGCACATCCAGTGCTATGGCTGTCCTCAGGCTCCAACTGCACCTGGGACACAGGGGGACAAATACCGTGATGCTGCGTGATTCCTCCAAACTGCGCAACGGTGTCCTACTGGAAGACATTCTGTACAGGGCACCATTCATTCACTACCTTTCGTGTGTCAACCTGCGCACACCCCACTGTCCTCTGACACTGAAATTCCAACTCTTCTTACCGCCGATAAGCTGACGACGTACCCATTGAGCGTAGGACACTTGGGAGGCCTTGACCTACAACAACTTATGACCTTTACTAATAGAACATTGAAAAAGCTTGATTAGAGTCACATAAGGACCTTTGCAAGAAGAAAAATGCTCGTTGAAAAAAGGCATCCTGAATCTGACATGCAGGGCAGAAAAACGTGCCAATGACTGGAAATGACTTGCTGTTGCCTCTTCTGGAAGGGATGAGAAGACAGTGGGTTAAAAATTCTGGATATCATTTGCCTAAGCCACTGAAGTTAGTGAAGAAAGAGAATTAGCTGAACGTCAGGAGACTTTCTCCTCATGACACATGTGCAGTCCAGGATAACAGTGACCTTCTCATCATCGTAACAGCAACCCCGGCATACATCTCTGCTTTTGCTAGATTGTGAAATGATTTAGCTGACTCAGCAGGGAGAAAATCTAGAGTTCTCAGTGTTTAACCTGTTCCTGTGTTGATTATGATGTAGGAAACCCTGTGTTGTCTAAGAATCGGCCATTTACCTCACAGATGAAGGAAAATCAAGTAGAGGTAGTTTGCGCTAAGGGATTAAAATGCTTCTGTTTAGTACAGTGGATGCCACGCACTTCTGAAATCCTACTGAAACATAACTATAATCTAAAATTCACGTGTTGACCACATCTAAGTTTGCATAGTGCATTCTCTGTTGTTACCAGGCCAGAGCTCCACAGCGATGCCCCTTCCAGCTCTTTTTCTATGCGTGCCGCAGTTCTGCAGCCTTTGATCCATTGTACTGAGGCCTTAGGTTTGCGGGGGTATTTTGTGGGTTGTGGTAGAAGCCCTGTGTGTTGATCCTTCTTCACTGAAGAAATCTTCAACGATTTGTTAAACTGATGCTGCTCACTGTGTCACACTAAGGATCCACTATCTGGTCTTCAGTTTAACAAAGCGTATTTAGGAAAAGAGCAGGCAATTGTAGACCGTGGTGTCATTCCTTCTGTCAGTGGGTTACGGACTCACCCCAGAGCTGGAGTTTGTTTCCAAACATTGTGCTTCGTAACCAAGAAGGGATCTCGCACCAGCTTGTCAAATCCCCCTTGTAACTGATTTATACTTTTAGGCTCTGTAACCTCATGTGTTGAGGAGCTCCGCACCTTAGTTGTACACACTTTTAAAGGCCAACCGTATCACTGGCTGCCATCCAGTTCTTGTAGTGCGAGACTGAAATAAAAATCAGAACCCTTGCACCTTTTCCGCATCATTCGTGGAGGCTTCCTAGACCTGCATTAACGGACAAGCCAAAGACCCGGGTTACCGCCTCTCCTCTACCAGACGCAACCGCAGAGCGCTGAGTTCGAGGAGCCGGATCGGCCATTCCAGCCCTACACACAAATGAGGAGCCTGTTGGATGCTGGTGGTCCTCCGCCGGCGATGGCAAGCGTTGGGCGGGATGCCCTGCACAGGCCACCGCCAGCAGCGTCCGGCGATTTCGGTACGTTTGGCTGCAGCAGCACAGCTCCTGCCCGGGGCCGTGCACCACCGGCGGGGCTGCAGCCCTGCAAGCCATGACGCCCCGGGGCTCCGCGCCCAACGCCCTCGGGCGCTCCCCAGCACCGGCGAGGGGCTGCGAGCCGCGACAGCGCCTTGAGGCGACCCCGGCCGGCCCGCTCCAGCCCTCAGGCCGCGGGCCAGGCAGGCCGAGGCGGGAAGGGCCCCGACGGACGCGGGCCCGGGGCGTGCGCCACAGGCCCGGCCGCCCGGCAGGCCCGACTCCCGGCAGGGCCCTTCCCCGAGCGCCGCGCCGGTGTTCCCCGCCAGCTCTCGGGGCTCCGGC
>VYXH01008059.1:342332-358299 GCA_013397275.1 Burhinus bistriatus
CAGCGCGGAGCGCAGGGCCGCCGCCTTCCGCGGGTGCGGTGGCGGGGCGGGGAGCGGGGCCGCCGCGGGGGTGGGGCCGCGGTGCGGTGCGCGGGGCTGCGCGGTGGACGGAGGGGGCGGGACGGGTCGCCGCCGTGTTCGTCCCCGGGCTCCCCCCGGGAGCCGTCACCGCGGGGGCGCCCCGCGTGGAGGTACCGCGGGAGCGGGCCGGGGCTGGTCCTCGGTCCCCGCGGACAGCGGGTGTCGCCTGGGCCGCCTCCTGCAGACCTGCGGCTTCTCCTGCGCTGGGAGCTAGTTTTAAGCGATTCTTCTCACCACGCAGAATTTCTTGACTTTCTCGCCGGAGAAGTGGTTTTTGTGTTTATCTGAACGCAGCTATTCTTTACTCCGTTTGGAGCTCTTGCAGTGCTTATCTAATTCCTTTGTAGGCGCTTGTAATTGTTGACTTTATCCCCCCCCCCTTTGGCTAAGTAAAGAAAAATGACTTAAATGGTGTTTTAATAAGTTTGACTGTGAAGCAATTACCAATAGCAATCCTTATTTCTCATTAACAGCTGTGGAGTTTGTTTGCTTGAGCTCCATATATGTACACACATACACACAGAGATACATATATAAAAAAATTTTTAAAAAGCTAACTGGTGGCGAGTAAGCTCTAAGAACAACTAGTAAAGCTCTACAAGTGCAAATACTTTACTCTTTTTTTTTTTCTTCTTCTTTAAAGAATACTGCTTTTGAGTGCTTGTAATTTCAAAACAGTTTCAACTGGGAGGATTTCACGTAACCGTTCTCTTGCAGGCAGAAGAGCTGTGAGGACCAGGTGCTCATATGAGGGTTTTTAGTTACTCTTCCAGAGAAGAGAGGGATGGACCAGTTAATTTATATTTTTGACCTTTTTTAGAAAAGGTGCTGCTTGTAGGGGCTGAAACAGACATTGACATTTTTTAACCTTTCGGTGCGTTATCAAGCAATACATGTAAGCTGTGTCTTTGGGGATAACGAGAGACTCTGAAGTTTCTTTTTGTGTCAGCTGTTAGTGGTAAGAACTGAATAGAGGCCATTTACTGAGGTCATACTTTCCTTGAGATTGCAAGTGAAAGTGGAGAAAAACGTACTATTTTGTTAAGACTCAGATTTGCGTAACTTGAAACAAATGTATTAAATGGACTTTTGTAGGCCTTATTACATATAACATCAACTGTCTGCTTCCCCTGAATACCTCAAGAGACAGGCCCCTAAATAGGGAAGACTACAGCGAAAGCCAAATTATGGGGCAAGTCTTTTACAGCCATTTATCACTCAAAAACTGTTTTGCGTATTCATCTATATATACAGTAGATAACATACATCGAGAACAGGCCATTTGGTTTTCCCAAACCACTCTGGGAACTATTTTTTTTATTTTATTCAGAGAAGAGAATATGGCAGACATTGCTCCAGAGCAGCTGGACTAAAGGCTATCAAGTCATATTTTCACTGCTGAGATTTTAGATGGCATGTAGCATCTCTTGTGGGTGTCATGCTTCCTTCATCTCCTTCTGAAAGTCAGTTTTTCAGAGCCAAAATTTATAAAGATGTTCACAGCACTGTCTCGCCTCCTGTTTTCTGCTAGGCTGTCTATTTATGGAACTATATGAATCTGCTGTTCTGGATCATCATTTAAAGCTTGCTGTGAGATTTAGAAAAGGATCGTGAGGCTAATGCCACTAGGAACCTGTTCCGCAGTAGCTAGTGGTGCATCAGTCAGTGAAGCAAGCTCTTCTTGGCCCCAGCCACCTTGTCAGTGCACGCGGCTCTTTCAAGATTAAGAGACATTTTTCTTTAAAATGAAATATTAGACATTCTTGAAAATCAGGCGCACATTAAAGAATGGATCAAAGGAATTGTGGTTTTGGGACTACACAAAGACTGACTTTTGTTTATGTTAATAGTGTCAATTACTCACTGGTCTTGAAGGTCTGAACAACAACAACAAAAAACCTTAAGAAACAATGCGCTTTCAGCTTTTGATAGGTCACACATTCGCTCTTTAACTGGTTATTGGTCAGATTCCTATCCAGTAGTGGTATGCTATTGTTTCTCATGTTATTGTGAACAAGTCTTAATAGGGTCAAGTGTCTACCAGAATAACTCTTCAGAGAGATGAAATGTTCATATGTTTTCTTCCATGTGGCCACAGTTTGTATTCGGCAAACTCATCCTTAGGTTGCTGTGTCAGCTGGTCCCTGCACTGCTCGAAGGTCTAACTGCCTCGGTGGTATCTGGCATACTGGAATATTGTGTGTTTCTTGGGGCAATATCCTGGCCATTAGTATGGCTGAGATTGGAAACTGAAAACGTCTGATTAGAGAGCGATTGTGAGAACAAGACTTTGGTGAAACCTCTAAAATGGTATTTTGCTTCAAAACAAATTATGACTGGTGAACTCCTTATGGTTGAAACTTCTTGTAGCATTCAGACCAAAAGCTCAGGTGTCGTTCTATGTCAAACTATGCGGCCACAGACTTACACTGCTAGGACAGTAAGCAGCGCTGATTTGGCTGGCAGTGGCTTTTTTTTGCTCAGAGTGGGATTACACATCTTAATTCTACTCACACTTGGAAAGATTCTGTTCCAGCCACCTATTCTGCTTGACAGCTAAGGTGTGGAGCATCAAATGCTGTGTTTCTTGGAAAGCGGTGGTGGTGGTGATGGCACGGCTCAGGTGAGGTGCTGGGAAAAGAGGATCGAATTTAATGTTTGGTTTAGATTGCATTAAAAACTCTGACATGTCAAAAACTTTAAATGATACACATTTATAATTGTTAATTTTCTCCCTTAGTCTTTCTTTTGGCTACTTCTGCCTTAGATGCACTGCTGAATACAGTAATGTAGGTGGGTTACCAATATATACAATTTTGAAGAGAAGCAGCATGGAGGAGAGATTTAGGAATATTATGCCTGTTTTTTCTTGTGCGATAAAAGTTTTGGATTTGGTTGGTTTGTTTCTGCTTGGAAGCCTCAGCAGGGGAATAATGAATTTTATGTAGCCATTGAACTGGAGTGATGTGTAGATTATGGAATAATCTCCACTCACATGTGTTTTCTGTGCTCGGAAGGTAACAGTTTGGGGAGAACAAGCGTAACTCAGTGCTTTAAGCTCCAGGAAGAAAACAGAAGGGGGACACTTCCCAACTTCTTGCACGGCAGCTCCTTGTAGCAGTGCTATTGCCTGTCTTCTTTCTCTTGCAGAAGATGGGGAGGCTTAGAACTGGAGTGCAAGACCGTGTGCCCCTGTGTTCCTTCCTTCTGTCTCCTTCTCATCCCTTGTTTACTTGAATAGCTTTGAACTTTCACTTTTCTCAAAATGCGAAAGTCGCTAAAGACTGTAAACGTCTGTCAGGTAGGCTTCGCACGCTGAAGCATCGGCAGAGGTTTTAACGGCGTTGAAAGCAGTGACTTGAAACAACGGTGCAGATACATAGAAGTCTGGCAAAAACCAGAGGAGGCTGACTCAAGGCAATGTTTGTCTCCTTTGAGAATGGAAAACAAAAATGTGTATTTTCTTTTCTTTTGTTGCTGTTGCTTTGTGAACAGGCAGGTTAAGTTTCTTCTTGCTTGAGTTGAGTGCCCGAAGGCCATTCAAATTGAGGAAGTGGAATTATTTGTGGCTTTGAGTCACCGTCTTGTTGGATGTTTTCTTTGCTAGTTATCCTCTTAGAATATGAAGACACCTGTGATTGGGTTTGTGTTAGTTTCCGTACCTTAACTGTAAAGCTGCGGCTTACGGTAGTGATCCTGAGGACATCAGGGCTAATGCATTTCTTTGGTAGAACTGAGTTCCTAGTACCAGTTTTGGGGGCTTCAGCTTTGCTTTGTCATCGTGTCCTTGGAGTGAAGTATCTTGGAGTTGAGCTGTCATTGGAACGTGGCGCTCTCATTCTGATGGAAAACAAAGAGCTGACACCCTGTGGATGCTGAGAATGGGATGAGGAGAAGGGCTGTTCAGCTTTACTGTGTTTCTCTGTTTTGGTACAAAGACAGGAGACCTGGAATGTATCAGTTCTGTCTGGTATGAGAAGTGGGACGAGGTTATAGGTTTTGTCCTCTCTGACCTTTGGTCTTTGATGTTATGAACAGATGCTCACGATTGGCAAATGTTGTGAGGCAAGTGAGAATAGTCATCTTTGAGATGTCCATCTTCAGCCGTTGAATCTAAGCACTGTCCTGCTTGAGCCTCTCATCCGAACTCGTGTCGGACAGAACCGTGGGTCCCATCACCGTTCTGAAGGCCTGCCGAAAGTTAAGGTGCTTGTGTTAAATGGATAACAAGGCTGAATCATGAATGGAAGAGACTTAATTGCTGCTGTCTTAAAAACAAAACAAAACCCAACCAAAATTCTGAGCTTTCACAGTGCTTATTTCCTGTTTAGAATTTATTTATTTATTTCAGTAATGGCAAGTCACTGACAGCTCCTTTTTCGTTATAACAGCATCAGGTGTGTGTCTGTTGTTATGTAGTGAGGGCAGGGAGTGATTTCTGTACTTGTTGCTTTGCTGCTTGGTGGAGTGGAAACCTTGTCTAATCTAAGCTTCAGTTTTTCTTTTGTTTTCTGGTTATCATTGTATTAAGACTTGGCTGTCCGGCTGGTAGGAACAAGACTCTTCTGTACTGCAGCCTTGGTATATGCATGGAGTAGCAAAATAATTTTACAAGTTTTAGTTGTGCGTTTTCCGACATCTCAGTTCTTCCAAGCATATGTGCAGGTTTTGAAACCTGGGCTGGAGGTTTCAATTTGTTCCATGAGCTGGCAGGGCTGGTCAGTCCTCTCTGGTATGAGAGAGAGTTGGTAGGTGAAAAACGCAGGTTTAGTCCCGTGGACAGCAGGCTCCTCTTCTATAGCTTCTGCGGTGTGCTGTGCCTGATCTGAGCTTTGTTGGTGCTTGTTCTTCAGCAGTTCCTGACGGAAGAATGAAGACTGCTCATGCCCAGAGTTGCCGGGCTTCTTTTGGGGCTGGGGTCCCCTACTTTGTCGCTGCAGGTTGAGTTTTGTGTGCTGTGAAATGAAGGTGTTTTTCATGGGAGTGCAACAGGTGACTCCAGGTCTGGGTCCTCTACAGGAGAAGGCCAAGATGATAAAGGAAGCATAATTCACATTTAAAATAAGGGATCATTGAGGTAAAGCCTTGCACAGTTATTGTACCTGGACAGCCCTTGTAGAGTGTGTCATGCACAAGCAACTTGCTTGCAGCAGAGGTATTGTCCTGGGCTCGATCTCAGATGAGTTTAATCTAGCTGTTGCCCGTTTCCATCCCTCCCTCTGTTCCTCCTCTCCGTTTTCTTAAGTTTCAGTCATGCTTTAGTCCCTCCTGTACTGTGGTGTGGGGTAGTACGGGGGAGAGTTGAAGACAGCCCATCAAAGTGTTTTGCATAGGTCGTTCATCCTCTTGCACTGGGCATCGTCTTCACACTGTGAGCTCCAGCCCAGCCGCGTCATTGTTGCTTTAGTTCACAAGAAGTTGCCTGTTCTCATTGGCTTCCGAATGCAGTATCGTAAATAAGGATCCTTACTTTTTATTAATTCTTCAGTATTGCAATATCGAAGATGTCTCTTGGAATGGTGAGGAAAGGACTTGGTAACTCCTTCTGTGGTAGCTACCAGCTGTTTTGCCATGTCTGCTTGCAGCTGTAGTGCTCTGCTTTGAGAATCCTCCACTTGTGCCATCCTGCTATGGTACATGCAACGCTCTAAGAGAATTTAAGAGGGGGGGTTTCAAAGCTCCTGGTGAGAAGGGGCCCTTGGCTACTTAAACCTTCTGTGAGAACATCCTTCTCTCTCCTTCTGTTGGACAGTTTCATGTCTTCTTTCACATCTTCTGGAAAAAGAAACACCTTCTTAATATAAACCCAAAATTATCATGGAATTTTAAGGGCTAGTAAATCATATTTACCTAGTTAAAAACTTTGGACTGTCAAGCTTTAGACTATTACGATACATTATAATGTACTAATGGAGAGTTAAGGACACCTGTGCAAACTGTTTCTAAATGAGTCTAAGGCAATAATAAATAAATATTTCTAGGCGTTACTACAGGGGAGAGGGCTGTTCAAAAGATAAGGTACCAAATTCAGCAATGATTTACTGGTTTTGGAGGAAGCTCCGATGCCTGTGCTATTTGCACAGCATTGAAGCAACCAGAATCCTTCTACCAGAGCTTTGTCAGCACGCGAGACTGAGACGGTCCCTTGAGGAGAAGGTGGGAGGCACAGTGTAAGAAAATGAGATAAAAGGTATCTAAGTATGGAGGAGAAGGTACAACGGAAAGAGCAAAAAAACACTAATGTGACCTATTTAGAGGAATATGAATAAAGTAGGTTAAGAAAGTAAATAGGAGCAGAAAGCTTACAGCACTGGGTCTCGTACTCAGGCCAACCAGTGTGATTTCTGCTCACCTCCAAATAAAGGTGGGGAATCAAGTGGGGAAAAAATAGTTTGTGGGAGTTCAGGTAACTTTTCAGCGTAGTCCATAAGTTTAGTTAAACCTCCGCACAGACGTTTAAGGTCTGTACTGCTCAAAACCTTGCCCTCGCTGGCAGGGTGCTGACGGCTTCCTTTTCCATGGATTCCTACTGCTTGGTCAGGAGGTGGAACTAGGAAAAAAAAATCCCAGAGAGGAGTGGCGCTCAAAAATTGTTAAATGTGGAGCCATTTGGAGAACTTCTTTTCACTTAGATGTATTTATGTTGAGACTGGATGTATGTGACTGTAATGATTTAGATGTAATTACAGCCCGCTTTGCAGCGTTACCAGCGCTTGTGGCCAGCCGTGCCCCACGGATAGAGTTGGCACTTGCTCTCCCTGAGCACTCCCGCTGGTGGATGTGATTATGGGGCAGGGTAACTTCGTTTTAATTGCGTTGCCTGGTGAAGGGCTTCTGAAATGACTCCAGGTGAAGCACGTAGAGGTCATGATTTGGTGTGGCATGACTTGGTGAGAAAGAAACGCAGGCAGCTTTGCTGCAAGCAGATCTTATAGGAAAGCCTTGAGTAGTTGTATGAAACCATTGATTAGCATACATAGTAATTTTCTTCCAGTTTATACCATGTTGTGGTGGAGCGTGTATTTAAGAATGCTCCCTTTTTTTTTTTTATTACAGTCTTCTAGTCCTTGTTTTGGAATTTCAAAGTGAGGCCCTTCTGGACCAAAATAACTTTCATAAACATAGTTTTCCAAAGTGTGAATGCTTTCAAGAGGCCAGCATCTTACTGGTTAAGAAAAGGTAAGATCTGGAGGCAGTAATGTGCTGTATGTTCTACCCAGTGATGTAAGTGGTACATGTATTTGTACTGATACACTTAGCATTAAAACTGCTTAATTTAGGAAGTGTTAAATATTAACTTGCACATACTATCTCTTCTTTTGGGCATCTGCGCTTCAGTATTCAAGTGTGGTCAGCCCAGAGCTTGTGGTGCCTACACATGAGAACAGAACGAATGCGAGTTGAATGCTTGGCCTTATTTCTCATGTTTCCTGGCTTGAAGGGAGAGCCCTTCACATTAAAGGAGATTGGCAAAGGGAAAAGAGATTGTTTTTAAACAAAGACATGTTTTGAAATTGTTACAACAGCAACAGAAGATTCATGCTTAAAAAAAAAAAAAAAATTCAAAAAAAACCCAAAAACTCTGCATTTTTCTTGACTGCTTGACACTTGAACCAGAGGTGACCAGGGGAGTATGATCTTGTGGATACCTGGTAGAGACTGCCAAAAATTGCACTTTACTGCACTTCTCCCATTGGTGGAGCTATGCTTATGTTGAGATTGAGTAGCAGTGCTCAGGAAAATAGGGTTCTGGTGGCTTAGGGTGTCCTCTTCACAGTGACGAATTGCTTTCATTCATTTTTTTTTTTTTTAATTTCCTTTTCATGCTGCTTTAAAAGACTTTTGTTGTTGCACTTGGCTTTAAGATGAAAAGCCAGTTTACAAAGGTTGATTAGGTGCCTGTTATGTTCCAGACACAAGTACACCCTTAAATATGTAGCTTAATATATGCAGACTCTCTAGGCTTCCCAGACTCATGTTACTTTGTGCGTTAATGTAAGGATTTTAGTTGTTTTCTAAAGCTGCTGGCCAGCTTAAGCTTTCTGTTGGTTTTCTTGAGCTTAAGCCGTTTTATTATTTTGCATCATTTTCAGTAGTAAAGCAAGCTGAAGAATCGAGGTGACTGGCCTGACAAAGAACTGAGGGGCATATTTTAGAGTCTGCAGTCATGGTTTGAGGACAACTGTTTAATTAGCTGTACAGACATGCATGTTGCAAGTACGTGCCTCCTACTGTGAATTTATTGCATGTGCTTGGTAAGCAACTTTCAAATGCTTCTGATTGTAGTGTTTGAGAAATTGCTTTTAATTCAGGAAAGACCCTGGTTTGTGCCAAGATCTGTTTTCCTACTTTGAGGCTTTTGATGCTTGCTTGTTTTTTTAAAAAAAAAAAAAAAATACAATAAAAAGTGTATTAAGTGTGGGTGGGAAAAATCCTTCTCCTCTATTTCTCTTCTTTATCCATTTCCCACCCGCTCACCCGCGCCAAGCAGAAGAGACTAACCAAACTTTCCATTGAGTTCACCTTTGGAACTGAAAGTTTCCAGCCTTAAACAGTCCATTTTGACAGATTAAGAAAAGTGGATTTGGAAGACTCACTTGGAATTGTAGAGGGTATTCTGTTTGGTTTTGTACACTGATGGCTCAGTTCTGAAACTCTGTAGTTCATGGAGAAGAACCACTTTTTAAAGCCTGTGGGGTTCTTGTTTTGGTTTGGTTTGTCTTTTTCTAATTTTTCTTATTTTTTTTCCCCTGCAGAGGCTGCCCTTGAAGGTTTATAGGCGTGACTTCTTGTTTGGGCCTGGCTGAATGGTGGCGCTTGCAATTGAGCCTTCATAGGTTTTACCTGAATAACAACACCAACAATAATAATATCTGTATCTCACAGATAAAACATCAGTATGATATATATAGCCTGCCAGTTGTGCTCACTAATGCTGTCTGTTTTGCGCTGCACTGAAGTTCTACCTGTCCTTGCTGGCCTTGGAGATGAGGATAGAGGTTTGGGTCCGCAGGGTAGCGGTTGCTGCCCTTTCCTTAGGCAGTTGGGGTTTCTCCTGAGCTGGTCTCTAAAGGCTGTGTGTGCTGTCGCAGGAAAATGCGTTAGTTCCCATTGCAGCCTTGTATTTTACAAGGGTCCAGCATATTTTCTCATACCTGTTTTGTATTTATTTAGCAGTCCTTTACAGCAGACCGTGTCTTGCGTGCTGCGAGGGTAAAGGGGAGATGAACGCTTTATGGTCTGGATGCCAAGCTGGCAGATGTCCTGAAGTGATGTGTAGCAAGGCTGGGAGTGAGAAATGAACCCATGGAACAGAGCCAGGAGATGCTACCGCATTCAGTATTTAATAGGAGCCAAGGGCTGGAGACCTCTTTTTGCTCAGAGGAAAGGTATCCCCAATCTGCTACCTGGCAGTGTTTCGCCTGTTTGAAAGATATTATCTCTTACATCCCAAAACTGTCTGAGGAAAAGACGTTGCGGAGTAGTTGATGCAAAAGAACTCCCAAGGTGTGATCTTCTTTGGGATATTCGCTATTTTCCTTGAGAAAGCCGTGCTGCCAGAGTTCCTCCTCCCCCGACACAATTGTGATAATCTTTGGAGGCTTTGATACTGGGAATTTACAGAGATTTTTCGGTAGTAAAATAACAGGGCTGCAGTTGCAGATTGGGATAAATTTCTTGACCATGCACATCTTGTTTATGTTCAGTTGCCACCAGGAGCTGAATCTTCTCAAATAGTAAAAGTCAAAGTAAGTGTTCTGGTCTCCTTTTGTCTACCCTTCTTGTTATCTTCAGGCAACTATGGGAAGATGAAGATTTGAAATCTCTCGGGACAGCTTTAGTATTAAACATAGATCTCTGATGTGGAATAGTCAGCCAAAATGTATGCACGTGTGTGTGTATGTGTGATGTATGATTAAATAAAAGTTACACCAAGATGAAGCCAACAAGATCATCTGTTTCTGAAGACTGCGTAAGCATTTGTTTCGGGGGCTTGGATAGGAATGGTCCTGGAGCCGGGAGACATCCCAGCTGTGGAGGTAGTATGGGAAGAAACTACCGTCCTTGTCAGTAAAAAGGCTGAAATGTCCTGAAAGAGTTAAGCTCTAATTAGCTCACTCATAAGGTATTTAATATCCTTATTAAACTCAACTGCTGGTTCGCTTTTTTTTTCCCCTTCTTATGGTGAATAAAATTTCTTGAAGAGCTGAGCCTCTGCCTCTCAGATCAGAGGCTCACATGTTGAAGCTGGCAGCGCTAGAGGCTAGTTCCTATCTGTGTGACAGCATTTTTAATTTAACAGGACCGGCTTTGATGTTCTCGAATATTTATAGGCCGCTTCAGATCACTCCAGTATGTATTCTTTTTAACTGGAGCAGAAGTTCCTCCTCGCACAACAGAATTTCTTTCCCTCTGTTTACTCTTGGGTCCCTTTTGGATTTGCCGTCATCAGAGTGGTTTTCTGTTACCAAAAAATACTGCTTAAATACTTACTTATGGGAGGAACCGCTCGATTTCCTTTCTAGTTTCTGCAGCTTGGGGGTAGTCCGGTTCCTGCATCTTAGCTCCTTGTTTGAGCCTCGCTGCAGGCACCCACGTTGTAGGAGAGACAGAGGCAGCGCAACAGAATTTGAGTAAAATGCAGTTATCGTGAAGCCTTCTCCCGCTGGCCCTGGGAGCTCAGGTGTGCCCACACGGGATCAGCCCGGAGCTCCGCTTAGGTGGGAGCTGTCATGGGCCCCCTCAGGAAGACACGGAAGTGTCTCAGACATGCTAGGGAGAGAGCAGGTTGTAGTCACGGTGTGTGGGTTAAAGAGGAACTGGAAACTTGAGGTTAGGCTCCCGGTGGGAGCAGTCAGAAATGATGGAAAAAAGTTACAGTTGCAGTTTGCCAGTTTATTAAAACAAATTGTTCCACTCGGATGGTTTGACTTGCGTGAAACTCTGACCAAACTCAGGCAGGAATCCTAAAAAAGGTACCTGATGGGTCAGCTATCAGCTAAGTTTTTAAGTGCGTCTCAGCTTGCTTTGCCTCCGCAGCCTGCCAGCCATGCCGACTCTGACTCCGAGGGTGCCCACACCCAGGAGGTGGGCTGTCTCGCAGATGGCACTGTGTGTCCTTCCGAAAACAGAGATGTGGTGGGTTTTGCCGCTTTAAATTCACTAGTTTTGGTGTCTTAGAAAGGCCTGGTTGTGGTTTGAATCTTTGCCTTGATTGTGCCACAGGAGGAAGCGTATGTGTCGCATGGAAGTGTTTCCTCAGACCGGCTTTGCGGTAGACTTCTCTTTTCCTCCGCTCTCTGCCGTGTTTCTCTTCTGCTTTATCCTCTCAGCTCTCTGTTGCGAATCTTGCGTGGACTACCTTTTTGCTGATGTTCCGTCCCAGAGAAACCTTGTCGTGGCCAACTGGAACAGCAAAGCTATGGGTTTTTTTCCCCAGAACTTTTCCGTGTGGATGCTCATAGTTCGGGCAGGTTTCTGTGTTCTGCTCTGCTGTGCCTGGTTTTTGTGAGAAGTTCTGTGTGCTTCGTGTTCCGTGATGATCTCCTAACTTGAATTCTCTTCTCCTAGGCTTATTTGGAACTCTGTTATTGAAGTAGCAGATTTTTTGTGTATTAATTTGAATGGTTTCACTTTGTTTAAAAAAAAAAAAAATAAAAATCTGTCTTTCAGTGATGATAACTTGTTTTAATGCACGGCCTACAGTGGAAAAGGTTTGTGGGTTTAGACATTCCTGCTGTAGATGCGCTTCTTTGGTACAGCCTTTTCTAGTTCAGCAAGGGAAATCAATTATGTCACTGCCAACAGAGCTAAATAGTGCCGGCAAGCAACCAGAGGAGGAAAGTGCTTGATTGTCTATTTGATGTAAAGAGTTTGCTCAAAGAGCAAGACTTCTCTTGCTATGGAAATTCAGCAGGGAAATTGAGACCTCTAACCTTTCTAAAATATGTCCGTAAACAGAACTTTACTAACGTACAAAAGCAGGGAAAGATCTTGATGACTGCTTCTTCCAGAAGAGAGAAGGAAAAAAAAAAAAAAAAAATTGGCCTGTGGTGTCTAAACATCACTTTTTCATAGTTAATTTTAAGGGCAGACCGATTTAGAAAGTGAAGCAGCTGTGTGCTGCCTTCAGGAATTTGGTCTTCGCACGTATTCTGCTAATGCTGGTGTGAAGTCGTGGCTGCTGGAGCGCAGTTTCAGTGCTTGCATCTAGGGATGGGTGGATGCGATTGGGACCTCATTTTTCTTTAGTTCCGTCCTCCAAATTGTTGTTAACAAAGGTAGTTGTCCTTCTCCCTACGTACCCTGCAATATCCTTGTGAGAGAGAAAAATTTACGAAGTATGGAAATACTCAGTGCTCCTGTCTCCGGGAAGGATTTATCCAACAATCACAGTTTAGTTTTTGTTTGGTTTTGGGAGAGCTTTGGTAGAGCTGCAGTAGAAAGCTGGTCTTAATGATCTAAGGTGGTGCGTTGCTGAATTTCCTGCTGTCCTGCCTCCAACATGTGGTACTATTGCTAGTCCAAAAGAGTTTCAGAAACTGAAAGAAACAACATACAAGCAGCGTGTGGTACACGTGTGAGATTTTTAACCAGCTTTGCAATCTTTTCCTGGGCAGAGGGGGCAGGAAATTCCCACGAGTGTTTTGGGTTTTTCTGGGGGCTTTACCATTCCTTTAGAATTCACTTCTTTGAGTTTAGATTCAGTAACTTCTGGAAACGTTTTGGGATGTTTGCACAACCTGGATAGAAAGTATATCAGCAAAACCACTTGTTAAGATTGAAGAACCAGCTTTAAACTTGTCCCTTAGGAGGGAGCAGTAAGTGGTACCACGCTTGCCGCTCAAACAGGAACGTCATCGCAATCTGAAGTTTAACTTTCGAATCTCATAGTCAACACAAAGTGTGTGGTGATCTGAAAACTTGTCTACCGCTTCAGGGCTGTGAGTAGAGCTTCCTTTGAACTAAGGTCCTCGAAGTTTTGAAGTGTGCCCCGTCCTATTCCAGATTAGCCAGAACTGAAATTTCAGCTAAAAGCATAGCAGACAGAAAGGAGAGGGGCATTTTGCTCCTCACTGCTGCTTAACATGGAAGTTAATAATAATCAGTGTCCAATACTAAGATGAAACTGCAAGTTAAATTAAAAAAACAAAACCAACAAAATTTACTGATTGTTTTGGCTTTGTAAAGCAAGGTTTTTAATTTCTGTAATTTCTTGACTATTGCTGGTTTAAGATCAGTTTTCCAGGGCCTGGGCGCTGCTGTTGACGTGTCCCTGCGCTTAACAGCTGCTTCTACTTTGCAGGCTTTCCCGCGGATGAACAGTTGCGTTACGACCCCCTGAATGAAAGAACATGAGCTGCTGCGCACTGAGTTGCCATCCGTGAAGTGGGAATTTAGCGTGTCGGGGTGTTCACTCTTCCCCTTCCCCAGCTGCGAAGTTAAATGTCATCTTGAAGCCACCACATTGGTTTTTTTCCCTAGTATTTACTTGGTTACTTGCACCGACGTCTCTGGCAACGGCTTTGGGAGTGTAAAGTGTGGTTTTGTGGCAGTAACTCTGATTGCACGGACATCTCTTACAAGTGAGCGAGCCCCTTCTCCTGGCGGTCGCCTGCTCTGCGTGTGGTCTTGTGTCCCAGCAGCATCACGATCAATGCTCTGTAACAGAGACCGATGTCTCCTCATCCTCGTTCAGGTGCGTCTGCTGGTGCCCCCCATTGCTGCTGAGCAATCTTGCCTGAAGTCATCCAAACCACAGGGAAAGCCTTGCTAAAAGGGCCCAAATGCTCTTTAGGGCTTCTGGCAGGTGACATCCCACCATGCAGAGGAGGGGAGAAGCAATGGGTTTGTGTGTGCAGAAAATCAGTTTTTCCTTGCTCCTTTCCTGCCCTTTTCGGAAGTGGTTTGAAAATAGTATCAAGTGTTCAAGGGTTGGATGGGCTTAAATGAGCTCATGCCCTACCAGGGTGTCCTGTAGAGCAGTGTTGTGATTGTGCCGGCGTTGCCGCGAGGTGCAGCTTTCATTGTCCAGAGCTACCTTGGGGAAGAATCATTTTTGAGCAGAGACCTTGCTCCTGTCAGCATCCATGTTTAGTTACTGGCACAAATGAGAACTTCGTGTTCTTGCCATTTAATTGTTCTTACGGTCTCCAAATCTGTTTCTCTAGTGAATATATTTTTCAGTGAGATTTAGCGGTCTGAAGTCATTGATAAACACATAGGCAAGCAGTAGCTGGAGCGATTGGGGTTGAGTCTACAGTTTTGTAGTAGTCTTCCTCTCGGGTCACTCACATGGTTGTACCCTTTAAGTGAACGAAATGGCATGTGCTGTGCTTGACACATGTTTTTCTGCCTTATGTTTAGAGAAAGAATGGACTTTGGGAAGTTATTCTACTTTGGAAGGGGTTACTTCCATCTGATGAAGGCTATGGAGCATCTCCTATGATTAGAGAAAAGTTTGGAAAGCATAACGTTTACATATGTAAAGGATGTTGTTTGAGATTTTTTTTTTTTTTTTACCTGGGCTTTAAACTTATTAAACTTTAAACTGTCTTAAATCCGATTGTATGGGGCTTTTGACTAATGGGATAGAATTGTGTGTTTTCTGACCCAATGCATTTTCTCAGCTCTGCTTAGAATATTCTCCTCATATTTAGTGTGATTTTATTTTCACATAACACTATCTCTTTTCACCTTTTTCCCTGCTGTGTCATTGTCATGCATAGGTCAAAAGGCTGTCAAACGCTTGCTCCCTTGGTGTTTTCTAATTTGTTACCTTAGATTAGAGATTCAAAACTTTTTTTTTTTTAAATTTACAGATTCCCTGACATTTTTTTCCAGTGAGGCTGTGGGCTTCAGTGTGTCAATTTTAAGCTTATCTACAATAGGCCTCCTTTTATTAACTAATTTTTATATATCCTTTTTAAGTAATCCACAAGCTGCAGGTTCACACCTTCCCTTGAGGATGTTCTGTGCCACCCCTGTGAAGGGGGACAACACTGATACCGATTTCTGGGTCTGGCTGGGATTTTAGAAATGCTTGTGCCAGCACTGACGTGCGTTGTTCTGGCCCTGTGGGGACCCAAAACTAGAATATTTTGAGATGTTGTGGGTCAGGACTGATGGTGTAGATCGTAGTATTCTCAAACACTTTTAAGCAGGCTCTGCAAATGCCGTTTCCATCTCTCATTGTGCTTTTGTGTTAGGAGGAAGTNGCAGTTGTACTATCCAAGTGCTGCTGAATTTTGAAATCTTGTCTTTGTAAACATACTCCAGATACAATGGACACTGCAGTCTTCAAAACAGAATACACGAACTGATGCATCTGTTCTGGAAATTAATGCCAAACATATTCTGAAGGCGGCAGAATTCTGACCTAGGTTAGGACTAGTTCAGTTAAGAAAGGCTGAGAAAAGTAGTAGGACTCCTGAATATCCGTCAAGAGAAGGTTGTGGGGCAGGGAATGTTACTTTTTCATAGCATTCTTGCCAGAAAGAAAATAATAAAAGATGCTCAGAAGAACAGAGAGAGATTGAACAAGCCTTAGAAGAGAGCGATCCTAAAGCCGTCGCTGGGCGTATAACGAACTGTAAAAACTGAACAGCTGGAGAATACCCTTGAGCGCTTTTTCTGCCTTCAAAGGCGTGGTAGTTCTGGCTACCCTGCTTTAAGGAATGGTTCATGAACTGTGTGATAGAGGAATTTAATCTTTGTATCAGTACAATCATGTGGCATTTCCATGCCCAACCGTAGTGCTCCGTTTCTCAGCACAGAATAGGATTTCTTAGTCTGGAAGAGAATCTGTAAGTGAATACACGGATTCTTTTTTTTTTTTTTTTTTTTTTTTTCTGTTGGTGTTATATTGAAATAAAACCCGAACACA
>VYXH01008059.1:359143-448697 GCA_013397275.1 Burhinus bistriatus
GTTTGGAAGAGAATTTGTTAGTTAATTCCCGGGTTTTTTTTTTTTTTTTTTTTTTTTTTGCTGTTCGTGTTACATGGAATTAACACCAGAAACTGTGCCTCTGGGAGGAGGAGTTGGTTTTCTTTACCTCTTCAAACTGAGACTGCTGCTAGAAGAATATAGTAATTTTTTTTTTTCTAAAAAAGCTCTTTAGTAATAAAGTAACTTACATTTGCATTAGAAATAAATTATTTTTCAGAACAATTGCAGACATTTTCACTGCTTCTCCTTCAGCTTCTTACTTAGGAATACAGAATACCTTTACAAGCGTACTGATTTTGAAAGCAATTAAGAATGTGCCATTTGACAGGGACTTTATGGGTACCTGTGGTTTTGGTTTTGTTTTGTTTTTTTTTACTGTCCATTTAGAAACCTGTCAGTGAAATGTCCTTGCAGATGCTGAGGGATGACTGGTAACAGTGAACGAGGTGAATTATTGGAAGGATGAAGAAAATGGGTTAGAACAAAACATATACTCCACTTTGCTACAGGTGAGCGTACGCTGCCTATCTGAAGTGCTAGGAAGGATAGCTTTTCAATCATGCGTGTTTTAGGAAAATATTTATAATGTGTCTTCTGATGTTGGCTCGTTGCTGTCTCTCATTAGCTGGTCGGCATTTGCATCTCTGATGTTAAGACTCCAGGATCGTATTTCTATTACTGAGGCAGGTAGTGGGTGAATAAACTTCATTCACGCTGTTTAAAACTTGGCAGCTAATCCTGGCAAAGCAGCAGTGCTCCCCTGCTGTCCTCCAGAGATCCAGATTGCTTTTCCAAGCCCACCATGTTCCTGCTCTCCGGGGTGGAAGTGGCTGGCACTGCCTGGGCAGGGAGGAGCAGCTTTCCGAAGAGGGGCTCCGTTGCCGATTGTAGGCTGGGATGTGGTGTTTCCAGGGCTAGCAGCATGGTTACAAGAGCCCTGATGGATAAGGAGTGAAGGATGTTAAATGAGGATGGGTGAGCAAGGCATAAAAAAAAAAATCTAGGCTTGATCTCCGACTTCTTTCGTGGTGTCTTTTTCTTGCCTTTGATTTCTCACTTTCTGATTCCTTCTCATTCCTGTCTGAATTCTCAGTGCATTACCATGGATGCACACTACTGTCTTTGAACTCGGGGTGAAACTGATTTGCAAGGAAGAAAATTAATTAAAAGTTCCCGATCCTGACATTTCAACCCCACGCTTCTATAGGACAGATTGCGGTTCTGCCTTGTCACTAGTCTCAGTTAGTTGAATAACTGAGCGAAGATAGTGAGAGCCAAGTCTGCCCTTACAAGGAATATGGTAAAGGGGGGGAGGAGGATAAGCAACGATGTATAGGATGAGCTCTGCTGTAGCACGCCTCCTAGAGTTTTTCATCCTGTGTCTGATTTGGACATTGCTGAAGAACTAGGAACAAGTAACAAGAGCTCTTCAGCCATGTAAGCGAAGGAGTGGAAGTTGGCACCACTGTGCAGTGAAAATGGGCTAAGAAATCCAGTAGTTCTTAGGCTAAAGGAGGATCTCTTTTTGCTGTCCAGAAAGGATGGTGGTACTGAATGTGGAGGAATGGAGAGGGGTTGAGGAGCAGAGAAGCAGGTATGAGTTTCTGCATCTGAGGTGAAAATATGAAGAGCAAAGTTTTCTCTTAGCTTACGTGTTGGAAAAGGGATACAGACTGACTCTGACATGGCAACTGCTGGATGTCAGTAGACCGTTGGGTACGAGGAAGAGTGTTACCTCAGCTGAAGGTGTGGGGTAAGTATGAGAACTGTGCCCTGAGTTACCTTCTTTCAGCCACAGTTCTTGTTACATGCGCGATGTAGATATCCCAGCAAGGATGGGCCTTAAGGTAGTAACGTGACTTAATGGGTCCGTGGACCGTGTTCTGTGAACTATACATGCATAATTAGCAGCTTGAAGGGAACTGGGGAAAAAGACGGAATACTAGGAAACTGAAGGATGATGAAGATTGAACAGAAGGACTGTATGATTTGATGGCTGGCTAGCATGCGAAGAAAGGTTTGTCTAGCTTTTCAGAGTTCCTCTAGCTTGGACATGGTGACATGTTTGCTTGGAGAGGACTGGAGCATAGGAAAAGCTGTAGAAAAGGTTGAGGCAAGCTTTGCTGGTAAGCAGTGCTTTGAAGTATTTGGCAAGGAGTGCAGTGCCAGGATTGTTGGACCAGAACAAAGGTTTTTTGAAGAGCTGCTAAAGGTTGAGAAGGCAAAGATGCTCTCTCCTGACGCAGTCCTAGAGCTGTAGGTGCCATCAAGAGATGGTGGTAGACTTTTAGGAGAAGGGATGGACATGGAGTGTGAAAGGCCCATACAAGGGCTTGCCTTCTGTGCTTCTGGTAGTGGGATGGGCCAGGAGTGAAAGTTGGCAGGGTGGACTTCAAATATGTGAGGTTCGAAAGGGATGTGGCAGAGCACAGAACAAAGCAGTGAGTGGGTATATGCAGCAGTGAGTGGGTATATGCAACACAAAGTAGACGAGAGGTGAGAGAAGTTTGAAAAGAAAGGAAAACTGATAAAATTTAAAATTTTACAGCATACTGAGAAAGGGGAGATGGGAAGCTTGTAATAGTGATTAGTATATGGTGAAGAAGAAGTGAGAGTGATGTGGTCTTCCGTACTAGAGCTATGCCATGGTTTGTTCCGAGCCATGTTTGGTCCTCTGTGAGTCATGCTCAGATAAGAGATGGGACTGTTGCTGCTCTTGAAAAACTATCTAAACTTGCTTGCACTGTTTCTGAAGGAGCTTCTCCACAGGGCAGCAAACACCGTTGTTATGTCCTCGAACCTATCTCAATTTTTCCCCTCTTCAAGGGGTTCTTGGAGTGTGTCTAAGTGGAAAAACAGCAAGCTTGGTATGACAGCAGTATGCAGAACTAAATCCTGTCATATTGAGTGAAGAACATAACTTCCTAAATAAAGCTTCTGCTCATATCTATGTGGTGTGTTGTTGGTTTAGATTGTGGGAGTACTTAGGCTTCTTGTAATTGTGACATGGTGTGAAAATAAAGCTTATATTAATAAATCAAAACAAAACCCTTCCAAACAATTTGTCTTACCATCTGCACTGGTGTAGAAAGCTGGAGAAGATGAAAACTTGGAGTTTTCAAGCAACCTGCTTCTAAAAATACACTTTAAAGTGGACTATACAAAGGAGAAAGTCCATATCAGACGTCTTTCTTGAACAGGTCTGTGGTGGAGGTCTTTGCAGTAATGGTTACAGATTAGTAGGTGCTATGGTATGTAGGGGAACGTTCTGAAGGAATGGTCCGGTGCCTAGCTTTCCAGAGGGTGAGTAAATACTGAGTATCTGTCTTTTGTCTTCCCTTGGAGACACAGCACTGAAAGAGTGCATCAAATTTTTGTAGATCTGAGATAAGATTTGTTTCTGATGGAAGATGACAATTTTTGTATGCTTCACCTGTGTGAGAGAGTAACCAGGCAGCATGAATGTCTTGTATCTTCAGTGTTGACAATCTTCCATATACTCGTGGGTATTTTTATATAGAAGGTTCTGTTTACTTGAAAGAACCGAAGCTGTAAATCACTTAATTTAAATTCTTGATACAAAGATATATTAGAGCAGGCAATAGTTCTAGAGCAAGGAAGAGTATCAAGGAGTCAGATACCTTATACTCTTCATTTAAATTTGGGGTTCTGTAGAACAATATTTGCAAGTGTTTCCCTTGAACAGTGGAGTAGAAGACAGGAAAAAATTAAAATAACCTCTGATTCAGAGTTAATCTTTGCATAGTTGAATTTCTCTTCCCCTTTGTTTTTTTGGGGGAAAATCTGGTCCTTTGACATGGAGTAGGTCTAAAAGGACATTGAAGGGAAATACCAAGGTGTTGTAGAATCTTGGCATTCTCAGCCCAGCCTTGTGGGGCCTCTTAGAATAACCACTGGGGCCTGAGTCGTGGTCATCCTTTGTGATGATTTTATAGATGAGACTATTTCTGTCACGTTTCGCTATTTCATGGTGAAGTTACTTCCAAATGGGTTGCAGGCAGAGAAACTAGGGTTGGTACTTCTCATATCAAGAGACCTTACCTTTCTTGATAAAAGGTAATTAGTAGTGCTTTGGAAATCGGTTCTGTGCCCTTCATAAAGTCAAAATTAGGGATTTGGCAGAGAGAATTAGAGTTAAAATAAAGCACATCCAAAAGTTAGGTAATTGGGCATGCCTGTCTCAAAGTTACAGCAGGATTTACATTTGGCTCTAGTGTTGTACGAAGGAAGGTCTTACGCATAAACAGTTGCATCAGTGTGCTAGTCTGTTAGGTTAATATACTGATTTTGTAGTCCATATCTGTACTGGGTTTGCGTGGCAACGTTTTGGAAGCAGGGGGCTACAGGGGTGGGTTCTGTGAGAAGCTGCTAGACTGAGCCAATGCCAGCCGACTCCAGGACGGACCCGCCGCTGGCCAAGGTCAAGCCCATCAGTGATGGTGGTAGCACCTCTGGGATAACATCGTTAAAAAGGCGGGGAAAAAGCCTGTGGAAACTGCAGCTGGAGAGAGGATTGAGAATATGTGAGAGCAACCACTCTGCAAACACCAAGGTCAGCGAAGAAGAAGGGGAGGAGGTGCTTCAGGCACCGGAGCAGAGATTCCCCTGCAGCCCATGATGAAGACCATGGTGAGGCAGGCTTTCCCCCTGCAGCCCATGGAGGTTAACAGTAGAGCAGATATCCACCTGCAGCCTATGGAGGACCCCACGCTGCAGCAGGTGGGTGCCCAAAGGAGGCCGTGACCCCGTGGAGAGCCCATGCTGGAGCAGGCTCCTGGCAGGACCTATGGCCCTGTGGAGAGAGGAGCCCATGCTGGCAGGACTTGTGACCCTGTGGGGGACCACACTGGAACAGTCTGTTCCTGAAGGACTGCACCCTGTGGAAAGGACCCACACTGGAGCAGTTTGTGAAGAACTGTGGCCCCATGGGAAGGACTCATGTTGGAGAAGTTCATGGAGAACTGTCTCCTGTGGGAGGGACCCCACGCTGGTGCAGGGAGAGTGTGAGGAGTCCTCCCGCTGAGGAGGAAGGAGCAGCAGAGACAACATGTGATGGACTGACTGCAACCCCCATTCCTCGTCCCCGTGCACCATGCGGGGTAAGGAGGTGGAGAAACCGTGAGTGAAGAAGAGCCTGGGAAGAAGGGAGGGATGGAGGGAAGGTGTTTTAAGATTAGTAGTATTTATTTCTCATTTCGTTACTCTGATTTGATTGGTAATAAGTTAACTTTTTTCCCCAAGTCGAGTCTGTTTTGCCCATGATGGTAATCGCTGAGTGGTCTCTCCCTGTCCTTATCTCAACCCGTGAGCTTTTCGTTATATTTTCTCTCCCCTGTCCAGCTGAGGAGGGTAGTGATAAAGTGGCTTTGGTGGGCACCTGGCATCCAGCCAGCGTCAACCCACTACAATATCATAGAATCCTGTGCTGGAATTTTGTCATCGACCCTCATTTTATTGCAAATTTTGTAATATGAAGTGTTTGCCTGCTCCCTTTCCCCAGCCTATTTGCCCAAACCAAAGTTCTGAAACTGTAGTACCAGATTTTCAGCTGCTGCTTGGAGTGAAGACATTTCTAGAATGAAATTGAGAAAGCTAGAGCTTCATTTTCCCCCAATTAAATATTAAAACAGTCTTTTAATTTTCAAAATACGACTTAGTGGCTTCTTTGGGCCTGACTCATCTCCTTGCTTCAGTCACCCATGCAAAACTGTTAATCTGTATTGCTCCCCCCCCCAAGACTGTCTGTGTAAACTTAATACTGCTTCCAGGTAATGCTGATCTCCTGTTACCATATCAAATATTTTGGATTCTGTCCTGTCTGCCAATTCAGCATTGGTAAGGCTTGGAGCATGAGAATCCGTCTTCAGCATCGTCTTGGACATTCTGCCCCAGGCATTACTGCATGGCATCCAAATTCCCTGTGACTTTCTCCTGTAGCTCTCAGTTCTTGCACCACCGTTTCGCAAACAGGCACAACTGTGTTTTCGTGGTACAGCTCAACTGAGTTCTCTCTGGTTTATCTGTACGGGAAATCTGCTGTAGCAATTTGCCCAAAGCTGTTCCAGTAGTCTTTGGAAGAAAGAAGTAGAATTTTAGGGTCTCCTAACTGTTGAGTTTGTGCTGGCTCTTCAGACCCTACCAGTGGGTGAGTGGTGCAGCTATTGCAAATTTTAGCCAGTAGTTGTGAAGTAATCCAGGATCTGGAACACTGAATATTTTGAGTTGGGATTCACAAACCTGAGTAATGTAGAACTGGCTGTTATCTCTGTATGTTCTGGTGTGAGTTGCTTACCCACCTTTTGTAGAGAAGAGGGATGAAGGAGCTATTTAGACAACCGTGTGATTCAGGTATGCTAGGGAAGCTCTTTAGCCAATTTCAGGTTTGCATATAATTGTTTGACACTTAACTTTCCAACTTGCAGTCAAATAAGGAGGAGTTCCTATACGCAGAAACCTCTGTAAATTTGTAACCCTTATTTCTTTTGTCTGTCCATCTTGCGTACTGAGATAGGTCTTGTAGAAAACTATTGTAATGAAATTAATGACTATCCCTTTAAACGTTCACAGAAGGTCAGAATTTTACAGGTTATTTTCAGTTCTGGTTGTTCTTAATGTTGAAACCATCGGGTTTTTTCCTTACAGTAAAATCCATTTTGATACAGATCTAGCAACTCTCCTGTCAAGAAGACTTTTGCATCTCAGTAGACTATGTGCTAAATCTATGGACAACTAGAAGAAAAAAACCGACTAGACAAAAAAAAAAAAACCCCAACCTTTTACTACTGATTGTGATTCCTGAACAAGCTTCTTACACTGCCTAGTTCATCTCTTGGGTTGTAAATTACTGAGTTTGAGGGCTGTCTGTGCTGAGCGTTGCGCTTGGGAAGCAGGAGAGCTGAGGATGTTGCTCCAAGTTCGGTGCTCTCCAGCAGGTACCACTGCTCCTACCTCTGGAGTGCGGGAAGGAGAGTGAGAACCCACAGGGAGGAGGGGCTGAAGGCATCCTCTGAACTCCTGAGACACAAGGACCCCCACCGAGAACAGTGCCAGAACATCAGTCTCCCTACAGCCAGTGCCTGAAATAGCTACCGGAGTGTTACTGGAGACTATCTCCATGCCCAGAGAAATCGGAAGAGGCAGCTCGTGGTCTGAATGTTAAAGATTCTAGTAGTTTTAGGAGCAGAGCTCCAGACTGTGCCTCTGTTCAGCAAATGCAGGTCTGGGGCAAAAGCGCTTGGCTATACTTCATTCCTTAGCACGCCCAAAATATGTGCATTCAACACGCACACGCCCTTCGGTGTTTTATTGCGTGTGCTTTCCACACGTGCACCCCTGACTTTCCTCACCATTGCTTCTAGGGACTGTACTCCGGGGAGGTGAGGCTGCTGAAAAGGACGAGGAGGAAAGGAGAAACGTTAATGCCACCGGACGGATGGCAACGTGGGGAGCTAACTGGTGCAGTTGTTTACCGTGGCAAATTCTGAATCCTTATTATTAAAACTATTTGTAATACATTCTGAATAAATGGCATTCAGTCTGGAGGATGATCAGAAATGAAGGCTGTGCTCTAACCACTTCGCCATCCCTTCCCTGGCAATGGTGCCACCACGGCCGTGCACCACCAGGGCTCGTGCTGCAGCACACGGTGTTATTTTATCCCTTGGAGGAAGGGACTTACCTGCTTTATGTACCTGCAGCCTCTCCAAATGAACCCCTTTCCCCCCATACCTGCCTCATGGCAACAACTGGCAAAGCAAGGAGGAGTGAAACATATCTGAGCTCTAATTCTGTGTGTTGGTAAGAGAGATTGCAGTTATTTGAAGTTATCATCTAGGTGTGTGAGAGAGAAAACTGATTTCAGAAGTAAACCGTCCAAACTAAAAATGCAGAGATATCCTACACTGTGGTGTAATGTGGATGAAGGCTTCTGCAGCATATCTACCCAGGTTTTGAGTGTTTTGAGTACAGATGTGGCTTAGGAAAGAAGGTGCTGCTTTAGTTTGAGTGTAACATTGTACAAATACAAAAGTCAAAACAAGCTCCAGTACAAAAAATAAAGCGTAGAATAAAAGCGTAACTAGAAAAATGGCACGGAGAGCCTCACTGTAAGCAAGAGTTTTGTGTGTAGGTAACAGATAACCTCTGTTGTTTAATAACCAAGCAAAAAGGAGCTTGGATCCAGTAAATCCTAATGGGTTTTGCAGGTTCTGTAGTTGAAATAACTGAGTGTATATGCTGATGTTGGGCAAAAAGAAGTGGCTTGTTTTGAGATCAGGGTACCCATCACCAGTGAACATACCGCTGACTGCCTTTCCCTGGGTCTCCGTGTGTGGGTGGAAGGCCAGTTATAAGTGTTTGTATTCAACTGGCTGAGCCATCTTGGCCCAAAAGAAAACCGAGAACCAAAGGAACGCAAGAGGTGGTGGTCAGTGGCCTTCTCGTGTGCTCTGAGAGGTGGGGGAATAACTGCAGAACATGGAAAGGCAAACTTCAGGAGGAGCCCCAGGATAAAAAACACTATTGATCCCATTTTCCAGTGAGAAGAGCATCATTTAATGTCTTCCTCTACCTTTCCAGTTGTCTCCCAGCATAAAGACATCCAGCTCACTTTAATACTTTCTGCAAAGAGTTATTTGAGGTTTCTTTTGTGAGGAAGCCTGTCCTCCAGCTTGTCACTCCTGTGAGAATGAGTGGGAGTTCAAGGGGGGCAGTTAATTTACCGAAGTTTGCAGCAAAATGCTGAATTTGTGGGATCCTTTGAGGATCCAGCTTGAGAAGGTATTTAGGTATTTATAGCTGACTCTACATTATGGAGAGAAACAGGGTCTTCTAGCCATTTAAGCAAAATTCTGATGTGTTATGGAAAGTATCTGTGTGAGTCTCATAAATTTGCTTTAGAAGTTCTAGTTTCTCTCCCCTCTCCCCCCCCCCCCCACCAAAAAAAAAAAAAAAAAAAAAAAAAAAAAAAAAAGGGAAGCAGCAGGGGAATATNNAAAAGGAGGGGAAATGGGAAGATGACTATTGGTATGTCACTTTTCAGTTAAGTCATCAACACAACAAACTTAATTTTTAGGCTCCTGGTGAATTTCTTTTTTTTTTTTTTTTCCTTTACACACACATCCCCTGCTGAGGGCAGAGCATATTGGGTTACTTAAGGGTTAAATCATCTTGCTTTGGAAGCAGCTGGGCAGTTTACACTCCTTGCTGGGCTGTACAAAAATACTTTTCCTTTGAAGTACTGGGAGGAGCGGCTAAGGGTAAAACCTGGAATGGGGTTGCAGCTAACAGTTTGTAGTGGGCTTAGCTCGGAACAGGCAGCTGCCTGCAACTGCAGTGTGAGATGGCAGAGAAGGTCAGGGTTTCTTTCACTCTCGCCTTCGTTGTCTCAGCGTGAGGGCTTTCTTTTCGAAATTCTTCAAATGCTCTTTAGTTCTTGGAAAATTCTTGGATTGGGACTGGTTGCGAGAAATATAGATTAAAAATATCCTTTCCTATAAAGGCAGGCCAAATATAGGGGTCCTGCTGTCAGTGCCTTGGCTGCTTCTGATGTGGTCTGGTAGTGAAGTACGCACCGCTGCTGTCTGGGGGGAGAAAGATTCACCTCCACTGAGTGGTGGGAAGGAGATCAAACTGTTTTGAACAATGTATATTCTAGACAGAGCTTTCAGAAGTTCTTCCCCACCCCACCCCCCAATTCACTTGAACCTGTGGAATCTCAGACCTGATGCCGTGCCTTGGACATGCTGAACTCTCAGGTTGGCAGTAGAAGAGCTGATGGGAGGGTGGCAGTTCTGGCACTTGCCCTGGGTGCCTGAAACCAAACTGGAACACATTGTGTTTGTAAGAAAACCCACTAGGTTTATAGTGCTGTACAGCAGGAAGCCTTCTCTCGTGTGTACAGCATGCTACCTAACTGTGAATGCCATTGCTTGACCTGGCTTCTTAAAAGCAAAGCCGGGCTGCGATGTGCTTGCCGTACCCTGCCACTGCCAGCACTGGAACTAAACCTCCGACCTTCATCTCTGGTTTTCTAGAGTAATACTTTGCCTCTTGGTAATATTTTCTCAACAATATTCATATGCATTTTTTTGGGAAGGTCTGAATCTGAGGGATACTGTTGTTGCCATTATATGAAGCTGAGGAAAAGAAATTTCCTTTTAGCAATTGGACAATCAAAAGCAGTTTACCCCCCAGCTAATGAGGGGTAACATTAAAATGCTTGGCTGTATCTGTTGAATAGATGATGATAGTGCTGTATGCCAGATCTCCAAATTTCTCTTAACTTTCCTTAATAATCCTGTCCCTTCATCTTTACTCATTAAGGATATGACACTTCGCTGTTCGTAGGGTCTCCAGGTTTATTTCCCTGCTGCTCTGCCACTCTTTAGCTTTCTACCTCTGCCTTTTTTCTGAATACAAAAAGTGTCAAGAATTTAGTTGCTAAAATAAGCAGAGTTTTCCTCTAGGGTTTCTGCAGCTCTGTGAGTTATATAGAGGGTTCTGTCCTTGAAATGCTTGCTTATGAATACCTGAAGTACCTTGCTTTCCCATTTAACAATTCAAGGACTAGGGAAAATGCATAGTAATATAGGCCTAAGAATCTCGGAAAAGATGGCCTGCTTTCATCTCAGAGCTGTCACTGAAAATCTTCACTTAAAATCTACACCTGACACATTAATTTTCTAGAAAGTGAGGGTTAGTGCCATGGCAGAAGTGAAAAGTAAGAGGCCCCAGAATAGGATTTTGGGTATATTGTATTTTGGTTTGGTTTTTTTTTTTTCCCCCAAGAAGCTGCTAGCAGCGTTGGATCTCTGGTGGCACAGGGGAGTTGCCTGGCCCGTTACGTGGTGGCTGTGCGGGTCTTTCTGCATGGCTTCGCAAGTGCACAGGTTAAAGAAAACCTCCAGTCCATGTGCCGCGTTGGATGATTCCTGCTAACCCACACACTTCAGTTGGATGCCGAGGGTGTTTCCCAGTTCTACGTTAGAAGAGACACAAGCTGATGGGCCTTCGTATTCTTACTGAATATCCTTAACAAAATGGAGCCTGGAGAAACAAGAAGGCAGAACTCGGAGCGTCTGGGTTGTGTGGCTGGCGTGCAGTGACTTTGCTTTGCGTAGCTGGAAGACTAACAATAAGTTATCGCGCTCAACTACTTTTTAACAGGAGGAAAAATGCGGTCTGTCCAAATGTTGTTACAGTAGCGTATGTGCATTGACTGGGTGTTTTTATGTGTCTGCCTCGCTGGGGTCAGAGGGGCGCACATGCCCCATCGGGTGCCTTAACAAAGCTGCTCTTGGACAGGAATGGGTGCTCCTGCCTTTCCCCAAACTGTGCAGGCAAAGCAGATATTATCAGCGCCGGCCCTGGGGCGTAAAATAGAAAGATCAAAGCACATGGCAGCAGCACACAGAGGCTCTTCAAAGCCTGAGTAAGGCAGGATTGATAGAGAAAAGGAGAACGCTCTTGCTGATGTAATCACAGCCTGTGAGACAGGTTGGGTTTTTTTTTTTTTTCTTAATTTAAACAAAGACACAAAGACAGCCCTTGTTTGTTTAGAGAGGTGAAGCGTGTGCCACAGAGATAGAGCAGGGATGGCTGAGTGTATAGGAGGTTTTCGTGGAGAGCGTGGAGCTCAAGCGTTTTGAAGTAACTGCAGACTTGCAGTTTTCCTTATTTTAGTTTGCACGGCTTCCGCATGTGGTATTCTCTCACTTGTGGTGTCCATGTGGGATGAAGTAGGAAAATGGCAAAGGAAGGAATGCTTGTTTTCAGGCTGCCTTCCTTATTAAAATGGAAACTATTTATTTTCTCATGAGAGCTCCAGTTAAAAATTTCTGGGATTTATTTGTACGAAGAGCAGTTGAGCACAGGCAAGGTGGAGGTGGAGGGGAAGCCACGAGCCTTATCCGTTTGGGCACAGACTGTGAATGGGAAGGAAAGAGTTGTTCTCCCCTTTGGTGTATGTGGGAAGGAGAGGTGTGACTTTTCTGGGATGGAAGGGGTTTCCAATCTTGTCCTTTACAAACCTCACTTCTCTTTCTGTGCTGCAGCTGCAAAAGTGTGTTTGTGAACCTCCGTTTTGATTATAAAGGTGAGGGTTAGAAAACAGCTTTTCAAAGGGCACTTTGTGAAACACTGAACTGGAGCGTGGTTGTGCAGCTTTCCCACCCAAAGGTGTATCTGTACAGTGGACTGCAGACGACCTGAGCTAGTACAGTCTGACAGGCAAAGACTGTGGGACCTTGTGGGCATGACACGAAGCCTGAATGAATAAGTATTACCAGAGAGGCAACATGGCAATGTGGTTGCATTGATTTTTTTTTTTTTTTTTTTTTTTTGTACGTTTGGAGCTCATGGAGCTCAGGCAGAAGAAGCTCTTCTGCTTGGATGGTGAGCAAAGTCTGCATGCGTCTGCTCTTGGCATGGACTTGGGGTGTGTCTGTGTGACAGAGGGCCTGGGGAGAGCCGTCCCCGTTAGTCTCTGGGAAGCTGTTAATTTGGAAACTGAGAAACGACTTCACCGTTCTGCATTGTTTCACTTACTGATTGTTGTAGATGAAAGATCTAATGGGATTATCTCAGTCCCAAACTGTATTCCAGGATGCCAGAAACCACAGTGGTTATTTCCATCTGGCAGAATCTCCAGCTTTCCTTCCCCCATAGCCATGAGACTATTTGCAGTGCAGTTCAGATTAGCACCCAAAATTGGGTCACTCTGAAGTCTGAACATCTATCATGAGGGAAAGGTGACTGCACATACTGTTGACTTTCATGCTTCATTCTGGGGTAGAAGCTACATTTATAGTCTGCTAAATCAGTTTATTACCTTAATAAGAGGTTCCATGCTCAAAAAGGGATGCCTCCTCTTTATTGTGGAGTATGTGGGATGATACTGGAATTCCTATGTTGTCTCATGTGGAAATCTCTCCATTTTGCTGGTCGGCATCAAAACTTCTTCCCTCCACCCCCCTGAGTCTCTCTTCTGCCATGCTCCTTCCACAGATGTGTCTGATTTGATACTTGACACTAGTAGAAAGAGCTTCAATACACTTGAAATACTCCCGATTTTGGTTTCTAGTTACCAAACCTTCAGGCACCAGGAAATTTGCACATCTTACAGAGCTCTGAGATGGGCTCTGACATGTACTTTTGTTACTGCTGCAGGCACTTTCCCCTCATGATATGGAGAGGCTAGAGAAAAATTCTGGGGTGGGAATCCTAGCAGTTACCATGACTTTCTGGGGACTTACGCATCTGCTTTAAAGTATTTCCTTTTTGGGAATCCCACCCAGATATGTGCAGGACTGGCCGTTCCAGTCTGTTGTAGCAGACAGCAGTTAATAAAGGAGATGTTTCTCTACCCACAGCAGAAGATAAATTGGAGGGTTCTGCCATCAGTACGACATGCCCATGCTTTTGCTTCTAGTGAGCAATAGAATGAAAAAAGAGGTTTTAACTGATTTCCTGTATGCTCTACTGAGTTTGTGCGGCCACTTCTGTCAGCAGTATCCATGACCTTTTGATTCATGCAACCAAGTGGATTAACACAACTGCCATGCCAAGTTAACCAAAAAGTTCCTCTGCTCCAGTGGCTCTCTCTGGCAGAAGCCAGTAGCAGATACTTGTGAAGGAATGTAAGATTAGAGCAAGCACATGGTGAGAACTCTGCGGTACATGCTTCCAGGCTCTACCAGCTTGTGGCTTAGGACTTCCTATCAGCATCAACTAATACTTGAGAGCCCTCCATGGCTTTTTCTTCCATGTTTTTTTCCAGTCTGTTACTTTGCCCGTAGCTTGCTTGCTTCTCTGAGTTTGAGAGAGCACAGGGAAGATCTGTTTTGGTTTTGAGGGCTTTGTGAGGGTTGCTGCATACTGTGACATTACACTTATCCTTATTTTTGGATAGCAAAGGAGTCAGAGTTGGTGCATGTAGGGCAGGAGGTCCAGAACAACATTTTCGTTGGCCCATCTGGTAGGTGCCTTGTTAAAATGCTCACTAACAGGAACGGAGGGAAGACGACTAAATCTCCAGAATTTTTCGCATTCTCCTACTGTTCAGTGTAAGTTCTGTAGAGTTTTTTTTTTTTTTGAGCTGCAGGGGAAAAAACTGTTGCCAGGAAGTAATTGTTCTTTCTGTCTCTTTCTAATTCTGTGCAGCAGCTGCCTGGTCTTTAGCTGCTATTAATGTTCAGAGCTCTTTGAACAAAGGAGCGTTAGGCTGATGTAACTTCTTCCTCTGTCAGACGTTCCCTCTGAAGCCATCTTTTGTCTCGATGGCCCCATTGTAACCATTCATATACTGATGAATGAACAGGAAGCCCGTGATGATAGTGAGCAGATGAGTTTGATCTTCAACAGGTTTTACTCAGACTCCAGCTTGAGGGAGTTTGTGTAGGAACTGAGTGGTACCACCGTCAACTACAGTGTCTGATTTGGTCATTGGAATTCTCTTTTGTTTAAGGAAACTGGAAAAGCATATTAATCTAGGAGAAAATGTGCTAACTTTTTTTAGCTGAACAACAATATTGCAGATACAAATCCAGGAATTCTGTCTGTCACTGCTTCATGCAGAGAGAAGTTTACTTGAATGACTGTATTTTTATTTTTGGGATCCTGAGTTCTGTCATGTTTGATTAGAGGTGATGGTCTCTTGTTTGTTGTCCTGTTTGTGACAAACCAGATTCAAACTCGTCCTAAAGATCCTGGGGAAGATAACTTACTGTGCCTCAGGTGACAGTGATGGGTGGGGAGGAAGAGAGGAAGAATTTCTTCCCCCCAGCTCTTCCTCCACACACGTGTTCTCAAGCATACTATTTTAGGTTGATGACAAAATGCATCCTTATCCTTAAAGCCTAACATGAACGGCATTAGATGTGGTAGAGGTGTTGGCGTTTTTCGTCTGGACTAGGAGAGGATAGCAGGAGAAGCCCGTCAGCTGAAGTACCAGCAAACGTGTGCACGGTATTAATTGCCAGCATAGCAAACTAGTTTATAAAGTCGGTTACTGAAAGGTGATGTGATCTTGCACAGAAAACTTTTGTTAATCTGGGTGAATGTATGAGTTGAATGCTAGTACTGGGCTGGCATTCCTCCAAGAAGATTGGTGAGGGTAAGGGGCTGACTCCTTAATGTCACGAAAACTTTACTCACTTGAGGCTCCTGGGCCTGAAATTACTCCCTGTTCTGGCAGCAAGAGGCAGGTTTGAAGTCAGTAATACATTATTTTAGTACTATAGTAGCTATGATGGTTTGAGGTGCTCTGGAAAAAAAAAAAAAAAAAAGGCAGTTCTATCTTGTGATATTAGGTACCAGAAAGAAGCCAAAATATGGCAGAGGATGTTTCAGCCAGATTGTCTGCAGACTGATGAGAAATAGTTTTGTCAGCTGTTAGCTACCTGACAGAGGCCGTACACAGTATGACAGTCACCCAAGCTTCCCAACCACAGCTCTTCTAACGTAGCTGGATTTTTCATGTGGCCTTTGGTGCTTGCAATATACATCAGCTTTCTATAGATATATAACTAATCTGTTTTCAAAATGCCTGATGAAATGAAGGGAATCTTACATGTATTTTTAAAAATGAACACCAAGAGTTATTTAAATATTACGAACAAGATTAGCAGTTGTCTAGCAGGGGAGTACAGAGATGTGTTTGCGAGTGTGGTTGCTATTTTCACAATGCCTAGCCTTTTCTGTTTATTTTTGTGATTGGGCATAGATTCCACTGACCTTGTTTTTATTTTTGCCTATGTCACATTTTCTGCAGACCCTGCTCTGTGTTTATCTCTGGCTGAATGTGCCATGTAAGGACCTTGGTTAAAGGGATTCTCCCCAGTGAGTCACAGCTGTATATACAGCGGGTTATGTATTGGTGCTGATCTTGGGAAGGATCTTGTTTAATTGTAGTACGAGCTGGAGGCATGCACCAGGAAGAACAAAGAGGGATGGTAAAAGGCTTCTCAAAGTTGTGGCTAAGATTTCTTTTCCTTCTTGAGAATGTATTCTGAAAACCTTACCCTGGTAGAAGGAACACTGAAAACTTCACAAGCGCGTTGCAATTACTAGGAAAGGACCAGAGAGCAAAGCGGAACACCTGGTGGGCACCATTGGGCTCCAAGAGCTCGAATGTTGCGAGCAGCTCAAGTCAGCGCATCGTACAACTGGAAAGGGAGACTAGAAAAAGGAACAGGTAGATCACAAACTGTGGATCAGCCTCATTGCGTAGTGGAGTGATGCTCACTGAAAAAGACTGAATTTTAGCAACTTGGAAAAGAGGCTGTTGACAAGAGACTTTGAGTAAAGTCTGATGGAGAGACACTGACTAAGGAACAGTTTTATTGGCTCTTCCTTGCACTACAAAGCCTATCGGAGCACACTCAGTGAAATTCACGTAACAGCTTTAAAGTTAGCAAAAGTGTCTATTTTTAAAACAGTAAGTTGTGTTACTTGCTGTAGGATGGTGTAAAAGCCAAAAGTACGGGTGTCGTCCAAAAGGGATTACGCAAAATCATGGAGCATAGGTGAATTGATTGCATGTTCTGGGTGAAGTCTCAGCTCTGGAAGTCTTTTACTCACTGATAGCCTTAATTAAGAGGCTGTATCAGAAGAAGAATCATTCTGTATCTGTTCTGCTTTTCCTATTCTGCAAACTTCTGCAGTTGGCCACTGTTGGAGATAGGATACTGCGCTGGTTGGATTTTTGGTCACACCCTGTATGGCTGTTTTTATGACTTGCCCAACATTGCATAGGAACTCTGTGGCTGAGGAAGCAATCCAGTCTCTTGGGAAGCATTCAGCTGCTTTAACCACAACGCTGTATTTTCTTTTCTCATAGTATCTTACCTCATTCACTGCACTGTCCAATTTTTCTAACACGTGAGGGGAAATGTCCTGCAGACAGCACTCATTCGCCCCACACTGCTGCGTTCTTGGAGTACAGCTTACACCATTAATTTCCCAATCAGTGAGGCATAGCTCAGTGGTGAGGTGTGCCAACAGTAGATACACGGCACTAAACCCAAGCCAATAAGCTTTGCTGGACTTTTTGCATGGGCTGGATGCCAGTGCTACAGGAGTTGGTTTAAAAAAAGGAAAAAAGGGGGGTGGGGTGGAAGAGAAGAAGTGAAGGGGTAGTCTGGAAGAGAAGGGAGATGAGGCGGTAGATTAGTGGCCATGGGAAGGAGGAATGCAGAAAGATGGGGAAAGAAGGAGGGAAAACTCTTGTATTCTGAAGTACAGCACAAGTATGTAAAATTAAGGCTGAACTGGACTACCTTAAAAATTTTGCGGTTGAAGTATGAAACACTTGCTACTCCAGCCTTAGCGTTCATATACAATTTAGATTAAAATGAACGCGTAGAACAGCAATGTCAGAGAAAATTATTTAGACAAAAAAGCTTAGGTAAATTTTAAATTTTAGAAACTTCTGGTACCTTGGTTTTTTCCCTCATATGTAGGGTGCTGTAGTATAAGCATGTACGTTAATATGGTGTCAGAGAAGATGCTCAGGAAAGCTGTTTTGGTTTACAGTTCTGAAAAACAGTTCAGTTTTGCAGTTCTGTATTCAAAGGGAAGTTGAAGTTTGCTCTTAGATCGGGGAATTAACCTCTTTGTAATAAAAGGGGAGTGCATCAGGTCTCCAGAATTTCAGAAACTTTCATTATTGTTAGTTTGACTTTAACAGAAGAAGAATCCTTCAGACACCAAGTGCTGAGTTTCTCCAACTGCCTTTGAAAGGTGGAAAAGAATGAAGGAGTGATAATTTCTTGAGTGCAGAATAGCGTTGTGGTTCAAGATGTCAAAGCGTAGACTGTGAGCAGAGAGTGAAACTGTACATCAGTCAGCCTTGTATGCTGACAAAGTGTTTTGAATAGTGCGCTGGACTGAGTTGTGGAGACCTGTTTACATCCAAGTTGGTTATTTGCTGTGCAAAATAAAACAAATTGAGGCTGAAAGAGGGAAGAGGAATTTCACAGTGTGTGAAATAGGAATATTTGCAGTGACTATTTCAGCAATGGGCTACGTTACAATTAAGAATAGCTTTTTATTTTGAAGTCATTCTCCCTACTACAGAACATTCTTCAGTGGTGACTCAGTGTAGAGCTAATCTCGCTCAAAATGGTTGCCAGTTGCCACTTGGAACAATAGGACTGAAGCCACAGGCTGCCATCAGGTGGCTGTTTTTAAGAAGGGCATTTTTTCCCCAGTGCATTTGAGTGTTTCTTCCAATCTGATAACATAGACGGTCTCAGAATTCACTGAATTCTTGTAATAGAAGACTTTGAAAACAGTGCAGTTACTCATTACTTTATCTGAAAGAGAAGACCCAGTGCACTAGATATTTTATTTAATGGAAAAAAACCCCAAACCATTAAACCCAAATCTGTTTTCAGGAACAGCTCTTTGCACCTGATTTATGTGCCATAATACTGGCCACTACTTTTTTTTTTTTTTTAAGTACTCAATTCCCCTCTGGGCAGGGGCGTCTTTTCCTTACATTGTGAATGAGGAAGTTAAGCAGAGGGAGAAAGGAACGATTTCCATACAGTCATAAAGAGAAATGACTTTGCTGGAACAGAAATCCAGGCACCTCCATCCTCCGTTCGGGTGAGATCCGCTGAGCAGGCTGGTCTCCTCTCTCCTCCGTGGCGTAATGCAGCAGCGTAACACAAGTCTGCCTGTGCGTCCCTGCGTGCAGCCGGGGCTCAGGAACCATCAAGTGAGGAGGCTGCATGTAACAGAGGATGGCCGGTGTCTCCCCAAGAGCTGTATTGCTTACACTGGGGGCTCAGAAGTGGAGTGAGTGGCCTTGAGAGAATCCTGGACCTGTGGGGCTGGAGGGATGTCAGAGGAAAGGCAGGAATGCACCCGGTTCCTGCTGTGAGACAAGCTGAAGTACGATGAGAAAGTCACCTGGCCGTCCAATAAAGGAGATCACGTTCCTGTGCATACAGCCTATTCTAGAGCCTCGTCTCGTGTAGAGGCTTTGGCTTCATCTCTAGTTCCCTTTTAAATAGGTTGGAGAGATTGCGCTGGTATCTGTTATGACGTTGGACCTGACAAAAGAAGTGTATGTAAAACTAGATGTGATGTTTGGACTTTGCCCAGTGAATGTGAGTGCAAAGCAGGGGCAGAGCATGAAGCAGGCTGTGGATGTAATTTCTTGAGAACTTGATGCTGGAGGAAGAGGAGGCAGCCTAGAAACAAACTGGAGGCTGTACCTGTTTGGAGACCTGTCCTTTCAGAATCAGTTGGCTCCCTTCCCTCTAAAATTTCTCTGACACTTTAAAATATTTTCACATGGGCAGAAGTCATAAATTGGAAACAAATCCATTGAAGTATACTGGGTTGTCAAACTGAAAAAGAGGTCAAGTCATAGGTCTTGGAGAAGAGAGTTGAGGGAAAATTTGGAGCACAAAGTGGGAAAACTGGGATATGAGAAGGCATGTGGCAGCTGGAGTCTGAAACAGAACTTCTGTAAACTTTACCTGTTTGTGCATTGCTCCAAGATGGCTTATAAAATGTAAACACAAATCTGACCAAAAGGTAAACTTAGAGAGTTCCATCTTAAGTAATTTTTCAATCTTGAGATTGTAAAAATTGTCACAGGTGTGTTTTCTTGAGCATTTTTTGGTTGCCGCAATGTAAGCTAAAGTTAATTATAGAGAAAGGGAGAGTGCCTTGTAATTTATGATAAAATGCGATACAAGAATCTGATAGTTATCGTAGGTGACTTGAAAACCTGAAAGGTTAAGCTTCAGAGAAATGCATGCAAAGGTAAGAAGTAAGGGGAGGTGTCCAAAATAGTCTAGCTCTGTAGCAGCATAACAAAGGAAAATGTGCAGTTAAGACCTGTAATACCCATAGTTGATTTCAATATTTGTCTTCCTCTTATGTCATAAGAGAGATGTGTGAAGGGATTTGCAGTAGACTGGGTCTGACCAGGGGCCTAGGGAGTGATTTGTGGCAGAAGAATGAGGAAAGACTGGACAGAGTATGCAGCACAGGTAGTTTCATATCAAGACAAGGGAATAAATAAGATTCCTTAGAAATAATGTGACGTAGGGCGAGCAATTGGGAGAGAGTGTGAAGGAGAAGATTAGGTGCTGGAAGGTCTAGTCTGGGTGGTGAGAGGAGCAGATGCAAGAATCTGACCTCTGTTGGGTCTGTGCTTTGGGGACGTGCTACTTGCTCTGGGAACTGAGAAATCATTCCTGCCACCACCGAGCTGAGAGCATATCTCCCAAGCACAGTCTCAAAGAGACGGTGGTTTTTTTTTTCCAGAGAGTAAGCCATGCTAGGAGTGCTCACAGAAGGAAACAAAGCTGGTATACAGTGCTTCAGTTCTCAAGGAAGTCCTTCTCTGGGGTACTTGGTATGTTGAAGACATGGTGACAAATATCCAGGTAAGCACCACAACTCCACGTTTAGTCATCATGTTGTGTTGGATAGATGGAGGTCGGTTCTGTTCTTGTGTGCGCACACAAATTCCTTACTCCCTGCTCTGCTCTTAGAGGTAGAAAACTCTGAATAAATGTCCAGTATGTAGAGTTTTCAACACGTCCTTGGTTCCAGTCTCTTAAAACGCTCTGGTGGTGATGCAGACACTTATGTACTGGATTTAAGCCTACTGACAACAGGCTTTCTTTTTTTAATCAACTTTAGCACATCACTTTGAAAGACACAAAAGCGGTATTCTGGTTTAGGCTGTTCAATGTGCCTTGCCATAGTAGAGGGCATCAGTATTTTCGTCATATTCAGAAACTTTCGAGAGCATCTTCTGAGGCACAGGCTGAAGGAACTTCTGTTAGCCAGAGATTGTATGGTTTATAGAATCTTGAAAGAGTCTTTATGTAAGTATTCAAAGATTAGTTCACATACTGACCTAAGAAATAGGTACATCTTTAGGGTATGAACTATTGTTTTGGTCTTGAAAAACTTTTTTCGTGCTTACTAACAGGAATGCAGGTCTAATGCTGTATCACTGGTGTCTTTTGCTTTCTTGGTGGTGCTTCCAGCCTGACTTTCAGTCAAGGTGGTAATCAAGAACTTTCTAAACATCAAAACCTTCCTTCCTGTCGACCTTTGTGTTGCAACCCAGAGGGTTTGTTCAGACCATGTAACTCTGCCATTTGAATTTTCACTCAAGCTGTCGTCTCCTGACGTCAACTGAAACTTCACGCTCCAAAATGCGAGCTAAAGAAATGTGTCTGTTCATCCTTAGCAAGTGCCAGCTGCTTCCTTTCTTTGTGTGTTTTGGGGAAGTTTCTAGGCATGAGGTGGGAGGTAAATATAACGAAATTATTTCTAACCTACTATTACCTGATAATTCAACAACTGTATTTTGAGGATCTGTTGGCTAATTAAGCCACTTGTCAGGAGAGGTTGACAATCATTTCTCTAAAACAGAGTAACCCCTAGCTTCTGGGAACTACAAAGGTCAGAATTTTAATTTTTTGTTCATAATAGAGCAATTTTGATTGCTGTTTCCTTTCTGATTTTACTTAATCTGTTAAATTTCACTGCTTGCATTTGCAGCTTCTTTTCCTGTCTTTGAGGACTATGAGTTCACTTAATACAAAGAGTTAAAATCCTGAGAACCAGAATCTGTGGTTGTCCATATGTTGGCTTCTAATTTTTTAATGCAAATGTTGCAGGTAGCAAGGAGTCTGTGTTATTGTCTCGTACTTTCTCCAAGAGAGGTTATACATGCTTTGTTGGATAATGCTTGCAGGCAGTTTTTATAGCGGGACAGTCTCCCAGGCTCTAACTGTGAAGATGTATTTGTATTTTCTGTGAGATGTAATGAAACTACAGCTGGCTGCGCATCATCTGCTCTACCTTTTCCATCTCTCTTCTGCGTTTAGTCACTGAGCCGAAGTTTTAATTTCGAACAGAGGAAAAAGGTTGGTCCTTGGTGCTGCCTTCTGCCGACTGCTGCAGTGATTCTACAGGATGTATCTTGATGAGTTTAAAGAGTAGTTCGTGTATCTGAAGTGCAAAAATGGGTGGAGAGAAGGATTAAAATATCATAACCCTTCTCTCTTGTGCTTTCCCTGTTGCAAAGGGCAAAGCCATCCATTTTATATTGCTGGCTAGAGCAGCTCCAGCACTACCCTCCATCTCTGAATTTCACTGCAGCCCCAGGGGAAGCTGCACCTCCGTGTCTCTCTCACAGCTGCTGGACTTTGATGGGGACATGCCTTCGCTCTTTCCACTGGCCTCCCTTGGCAACCAGCCCTTTGAAGATGACCTCTTGCTGTTTGCCTGTTGTCTCTCTTGTGTTGGATTATAGATGAGAGGTTGGCATGAGGGGAGGGGGATGGGGTGGAGGGTTGTGCGTTTTAAGCCTCGTTTCTTCCTGCATTCTCAACTTTTTTTTTTTTTTGGCTCTGTGGCTTTTACCTCTCTATATGGATAAAATGTCTTGCATCTGGAAAATGGTTTCTGGCAGAAATGCACAGTTTCTGCTTGGCATTTGTATATGGGACAAAGGAAGTTTGATTAGTTTTGTGGGGAGGACATTGCATTCTTCCTGTCACAATCTACTCACATTGGTTCCCTTCCCCCATCCCTCCTTTTTAAGGACAATATTGTTCTTAGTTATAGGGCAGCCTTTCTCTGTGTGCATGTTCTGTGCTCCTCTTCCCTCCCTCTGGCCCCAGTGAACGCGCCCTCTCAGAGACAGCACCAAATATATCACCTTGTTAACGAAGGTCGTGGTGTGAAACGGGAAGGGAGGCACTGGAGCCCTGTGGCTGGCTTGGGTTTTGCCCCGACGCGCTGACTACTTTTGGAAATCCAAACAAACCAGGCTTTGCTAAACACTGACAAAATCCTTCATGAGTCTTACAGTGAAACCGTAGCTGTAGGGTAAGAAGTAAGGTATTGTCAGGGATCAAACAAAGCACAGGAATAAATGTCCAATTTCCACTACAGCGAAAGGTGAACAGGTGAGGTATTTTAGTACAGAACATTGTCACTAACAGTGTTTACACACTTTTACAAATTTTACCATCTCCTTTCTCACTTTGTTTTTTCTCAGTGATGAAATGACTTTAATCTGCCTGTCCCAGCACTCAATCTGTCTGAGATTTCTTCAGGCTTTAATAAAGTCTGGGCATGGAGAGCAGAATGGCAGTTGATATTGCCATCGAATATTGATTTATAAAGTCAGGAGTTACATGTGTTAGAGGGTATTTTACATCAAACATGAAGAAAATAACTTGGATGTGGCAGTGTATGCAGTTGGAACACCTCAGTGCAGCCTACCACCCAAAATTAGAAGACCGGGATGTGGGGGTGTCATGGTTTGAGGTATCTGTGATCTCTGCATGTAACTAGTTCATCCTTATCTGGAATATTGCTTTTTATTTGGATCTCCTAGTATTATCTTCTCTTTGGAAATCAACCAGCAAACCCAGCCTCTCTCCTTTCACTCTAGCTAGAAACAGGGAACAAAGGCATAAGCTAGTAAAAGTAACAGATTATTCCCTTGGAAATAAGAGACTTCATGGGACAAGGGCAGGGATAAGTGTGTGTTCCCTCTGCTACTTCTCTAAAGGAAATCCAGCACTGATGTGTCTTTTCAGTACCTACCTTCACGTAATTTCTCTATCCTTACACAAGCTGAGGAAGAGCAGGCAATGCGGATTATAACTGTGCTTTGTATTCTAGGAGCTACTAACGTGAGTGGTACAGTCTAATGCATTTTGGCTTTTTCCTCTGAAATAAAAGTATGATATTTACTGGATTTCAATTTGTAGTCTTCCTTCAGCCCATGCGAGAACATTTCCCTCCCCATTCCTTCATTTCTTGGTATAACTTGTCTATTTTAAATGAGCTGATTTTTGTCTAGGCACAGAACCACAGAATGGTTTGGGTTGGAGCGGACCTTAAAGATCATCTAGTTCCAAGCCCCCTGCCATGGGCAGGGACACCTTCCACTAGACTAGGTTGCTCAAAGCCCCGTCCAGCCTGGCCTTGAACACTTCCAGGGATGGGACATCCACAACCTGTTCCAGTCTCTCACCACCTTCACAGTAAAGAATTTCTAATCTAAATCTACCGTTTTTCAGTTTAAAACCATTACCCCTGNGATTACCCCGACCCACATGCAGGACCTTGCACTTGGCCTTGTTGAACTTCGTGAGGTTTGCACAGGCCCACCTCTCAAGCCCGTCCTGGATGGCATCCCTTCCCTCCAGAGTATCAACCACACCACTAGCTTGGTGGTGTTGGCAAACTTGCTGAGGGTGCACTCAATCCCACTGTCCACGTCCCCAACAAAGATGTTAAATAATACTGGTCCCAATACGGACACCTGAGGGACATTACTCGTCAGTGGTCTCCACCCGGGCATCAAGCCATTGACTGCAACTTTTTGAGTGTGACCGTCCAGCCAGTTGCTTATCCACTGAATGGTCCATCCATCAAATCCATATGCCTCTATTTTAGAGACAAGGGTGTTGCGCGGGACAGCGTCAAATGGTTTGCACAAGTCCAGGCAGATGATGTCAGTCACACGTAGTTCTGCGAGTCCTGTTGTATGCATGTTGTTTTGATGTATGGTATCTATTGACATTACTTTTTCTTTCTTTAAAACTTAAAGGATGCCTTGGAAATAATTTGTTATTTTTAACTTGTTTTTCTCTTCTTCTTCCCTACCCTTCTCCATTCGCCTAGAAGAGTTCCCCACCACTCTGAATGCAAGCAAACCAGCTATGCTTGCTAGCAGCTTACTGCAAAACACACAGAATAATACCTTCTCTTGGCAGGGGTCTAGAGGACTCTGGAGAAGCAAGTCAGCTCTTAAACTCCAGGTAACATCAAGAGCTTCCTGAAAAGCCAAGGTCTAGACCAGATTATGTGTCAGAAAAATGAACTGTACCGAGTTTGGAAATCAGTCACAAATCAGTCTACATGTATAAAGAACAGTCATTGTCGGTCTGGAGACTTACAGAACTGAGATTTTGGGTGGGCATGAGATCTGTCAATCTGCTTGTTAAACTTTCTTGCTAAAATACAATCTGCAAACGTGCAGCTTAGAGATTTCTCACAGATCTGTGTGCTTGTGTAAAATAAAATAGTGCCTTCTCTGGTGCACGCACATGTGCATGTTGTCTTTTAATTCCCTCCTAACGGTCTTGGAATTTTCAGCCCAGCCGTATTCATTCCTTTTCTAAGTGTGCATCGTGTGTGCTTTTGGCAGGGAAGTGCAAATGGAAATTTCTTTTAGGGTTCCTTATATGAACAGTTTCAAACAACTGGGTTTTTTTGGCTGTTGAATAGTTACATTCATTCTTTCTGGGCCCCAAACACTCCCTGGGGTTGAACAAATAGACCCCATTATGTTGTACAGTGTTTGTCAGGGTCTCTTCGTACTTCCTACTCCATTTTCTGCTAGAAAGCTTACTTGCAAAGTATTTGTAACTCCGTATGAGTCATTTAACTTAAGCCAAGGAGATTATGTGGCACCGACCTGATAGTTCCAGTTTTAAGTCCCCAGTTGAGTGCTATGGGACAAATGTAGTTGTTCATGGGATGTAAGGTAATCCTGTTTTTCCCAGCCAGTTATGATTATGTCTGAAGTTCTGGCCATTAGTGCATTTTTGGGGCCTGTCTTATTCTATGTAGGGCCACAATTCTTTTGTTTTACTATATAACTACTGGCAGCCTTCTTCTGCCAAAGTCATCTATGAAGGTATCATTTTACTCCTAATTTTCCCTCCAGTTTCCCCCGTCCTTAGTGGCATTGTGCCTGCATCTTTTGCCAGCATCTTTCTACCCATTTAAAGAGGAAAAAAACCACAACTATAAACATGACTTTGTTCCCCTTTGCTCTGTCAATAGTGTGGTAGGAGAATTCAGTGTAATCAAAGCACTTAAATTCTTGAGAGAAGAAATCTGCCCTCAAATTATCTCGGGTATGCACGTCTTTTCGTGGAGGTTTGTATTTGGGACCCTTTGAAGGAAGGAGAGGCCAGCTTTCTGTTTGAATGGGCTGGGAGCTTCCCTTGCGAAGTGTTTGGAATAATTAGTGTCCAGCTGCTTTGTCGCAGTAGATCACTCAGCTGCATAGCGTGGGCAGTACGCTTGATCTCTGCCTGCGCCGTAAATCTGATGCGGATGTGCTGAATTTACAGTCTTGTACACATCTGTTCCTGTGCGCATGCGGTGGGTATCTGTAGCGTCTCTGTGACTCGGGGCAGTCCTGGCAGGAGGATGTCTGAGAGCACGCTGCTACTGCCAGGGATGTCTCTCAGCTGGCAGTTTTCTCCCTCTCCGGAGGGATTTGAAGCTGGGCCATGGTACAGGTGAATTGCTCACAAGCACTTCACATGCTCCACGAGTCACAGATTGGGTATCCTGTGTTGAGGGAGTAAGGGAAGGATGCTACTTTTTGCTTCGGTTGTGCTGATCAACTAGATCGGTGCCAGGTCTGGTTCCCTAGTTAACAAAACCTACTCTGGCTGCTCTTCAAAGTTTACAGCTCCTTTTCACAGGGTCTGGTGGACCGTGTGTAGTACTGGCCTGCCTGCGTTGTAGAATTGTCCTGGCCTTTTCTGTATGGTGGATGCGTTTAACTGCATATCTCTGTTTTTACATTTAATTACAGCATAGACTACTGGATTTCTCATCATTCCTTTTGGCGTACTTCCTGGAGTAAAGTGGACTGTGAGAGGATTTCAGGAATGCTTGATGCTCTTGCGATAGAGAAAGTTTGGTGGAAGCCACTTGTGGGTTCGATGCTAACCGCTGGGTCGAACCGCACGGTCACAACTGATAGCCAAGAAAAGCGCACTGCTGAAATGCTCAGGTCCTATAAAGTTACATTTTGTGGCAATTTGGTTTTTGGCAGGATGATGTTCTTCAAAACAGGGGGGGGAAAAAAAAAGTCTGAAAGTGAAAAGAAACTGTGTTTTAATGGAGTCTTGTACTTGTGCCAGGCGCTGAACGTCCCTCTCTGCACAGCAAAGCTGCGTGGTCTAGAGGGGCACAGGGAGATGTGGAAATGCTTCTGGCTTTCACCTTTTTTAAAAAGCCTGCTACGTTCCAGCTGCAGCCAGCATAAACCCTCATGTTTTATCAGGCTGCAAAGACAACACCAACTCCTTAACTTTTTTTAAAAAAAACCCTACTCTTTAGCTCTTTAAAGATCTGCCCCCTCCCCCATCTGTATGGTTTTGGATTGTTCGTTTCAAATGGCACATTCTGCTGACGCCTTTTTCAAAAAGCAATGATACAGAGAAGCTACAGCCTGAGCCTTCGCTTTCTGGTGGAGTCTTAGTAACGCTGGGTTGGAATCTTGCAGTCAATAACCTTAAATCACTTTTTTGGCAACAGGTTGCTGTGCCGATACAGAAGAGTAAAGGGAGATGGAAAAGTTAAGTTTTTCATTCCACTGTATTTGTAAGTAGTAGGAACAAATACGGTCTTGTGGTGATGCAGTTGCATCAGTAGCTGCATTATTTTGGAGATCAAAATCACCGCAGTGGCAACAATCAATCAGTGGGAAATCTCTGTCAGCTGAGATGACTCAAGTCTATCCTGAAGAAAGAGTGCAAAGTAATTTTTGTAGTCCTTAAGAAACAGTTTCTCTCTTTTAATAGGTAAGAAGGTAAAATTTCAGAGGAAATGCAAAAAATGAGTGTCACTAACACTAACTCGACTGTTTTGCAGCTTTCTGGGTCTCATATTGATTATTTTAATATATAAGCTCTACTGGAATACTTTATACAATTAGTCCAGTCACAGTTCTCGCTAGAGTGTATTAGCCAGGTGTTTTGCCTTTGCTCTAAAAAGGCTTACTTTGTGCCCTGATGGAAACCTCTCTACATTACTACTTTTTTCCTCTCCACCCACTGCCGAGTAAGGGCAGTACATAGCAAAAGCTCAGTTAGGTTTGATCTTGGCACTGAAGCAGGTTGAAGACAGAAGCAGTTCTGCTAGTGAGCTCCAGATTTTCTTCCTTTAGGTGCTCACCTAATGTAATTTGGGCTCCGTTGGGTACCTGCCAAATTCCTACATTCTTTCTGTGTTCTGATGCTGGTGGAAAGTAGGCTTGAGAGATAACCGACAAGTTAGGTGTTTTTCAGTGGAGTTAATGAACGCATGGGTAATTGCTCCATGTCATAGAGCTATCAGATCTGTGGTTCCTGCTGGGACAAAGCGGACTTTATTGCACAGGACTAGGCCAGTTTCTAGGCTTTCTTGGTGCAAAACAGTGTATGTGATGAGCTGAGCTCTCATCATTGCTCTGACAGGAATTTTCCATGTTTCTCACTGAATATAAGCTAGTACTCTGTGTTGTGTTTTGTTTTGGTTAGTTGTCACTTATGAGTGGAAGAACCAATAGCTTTGTTCTGACCTGTACTGCTATAGTGAAAATACATCTCACTTAACATCCTTCACTGGTTTTCTGATGTTTTTTGAGCCGGAAGCTGGTAACTTGCCACAACTTCTTACTTCATTTCTTACTCCAGGCATCCACCACATGCATGATATCCAACAGATTCCTCATCCGAGGGCACTGAAAGGTTCAGATTAGAGCCAAGTGCTAAACAAAACATGTTGTGTAAAACCAAGTAATTTGGGACAGCGTGATTCGGAAGAAAGATCTTCTTCAGGAAAGGTCTCGTTCTGTAAGACTAGGAACAAGGACAAAGAGAACGCATTGTCATGACTTCATTTGTTCAGGCAATAGTTCTTCATACAGTTTCATAAAGTCTGCATTTTTGGCAAGCCAGTATTCCAGGATGTGCGTATCTTTGCCTTTACTGATGTGTCTGGTTCTGTTAGGGTAAGACCTTGCTTTTGGGCTATCAGAAACATTTTTGATGCTGATGAATAATTGCTGGTAATCTTAACCACACATCTTGTACATCCAAGACTATAGATGAGGAAAATCAGAGCAGAGATTAACTGTTCTGTTAGGTGTAGAGAGAAGCTGTCTTAGCAGTAATTTGTTGTTGATGCTAAGAAAAGATTATCACTCCAGTGAAAGGTAAAATGTAGAGCAGAATCTTCCAAGGAAACTTGAAATCCATCACTTTCATTCCAGAGTTCTTGTGTGTGTCCTGTGGAAGAAAGCTTTGCAGTTAACTTTCCAAATCCACATGCATGTTATTTCAGCTCATTGTGACAGCCATATCAATAGCGTGAATGAACCAGCCCTATTGCTCTGCTCCCTCCACCTGCAATATGTGTGAACAGCTGTACAGAATTGGACAATTGGTGGCCAGTCCAGTCTGTGGTCTGAAATTGGCTAGCACCAGCCAGCTCGGACGAAGGTGCAGACACCAGATAGTGGCAATTCTGTTCTCCGAGACTTTCTTTCCCTGCCTTTACAACAAGATAGTTATTGTTGAAGCTGAATTTAGTATTTAAAACTTTCCTACTCAGTCTCGCTTCTGCCTGTGTCACTTTTATGATTCTTTATTTACTCCTTCCCATTGACAGTGAATGAGGATGGAAGCTCTGCAGAGAACTGGAAATTTTTACCATACTGAGTTTTCTTTCTATATGCTGTTTAGTCTGGTAGTCCAACAAGTCCATCTTTAATACAGACAAAATTTTATTTAATGGGATGCTTCATCATAAAACAGTTGCATGTCTAAGGGGACATGCATATTGAACCATTTTAGGTACCTGACAATAGCGTGCTGAAGTTGCAGCATGGCAAGTCTGTAGCTTTTGCAAATTATTTTTACCTTGATTTTGGAGGATGCAACTTAGAATCAAAGAATGATAGAAAAGTCTAGGCTCAAAGGGATTTCTGGAGATCATCTGATACAGCTTTCCACTGAAAGCACATCGTTAGCATCCTTGTTATCCAGGGCCTTGTCAAGCTGAATCTTGAATATTTCCAGTGGGGGATGTTCCACCACTTCTCAAGGCAGCCTCTTCCACAATTTAATTGTTCTTATGGTGAAGAATTATTTCCATGTATCCAAACAGAATTTTCCCTGAAGTATCCTTGTGCCTGTTCCCTCTTGTCTGGTCATCATGCACCGTCATGAAAAGACTACCTTTGTCTTCTCTATAGTTACCTGTAAGACTGATTAGATCTCCCCGAGCCTTCACTTCTCTAGGCTGAATGAATGGAATTCTTTCAACCTTTTTTTTTTTTGTATGTCAAGTTTTCCAACCCTTTTATCATCTTGGTGGCCTTTTGCTGGACATTCTCCAACCAAAACTGGACACGTTATTCCAGGTGTGGTCTAACAAGTGCCAAGTACAGTGGAATAATTACATTCCTTGATCTGCTGGCTATACACGTGCTCCAGGTGCAGTCTCAGCTGTTGACTCACGTTCTGTTTGCTGGCCATCAGAAGCCCCATGTCTTTTTGAGCAGAGCTACACTGCAGCCAGTCAGACCATATGCAGCCTGTACTGCTGCTCAGTATTACTGCATCCCACATGTAGGACTTCAAATTTTTCTTCATTAAACCTAATGCAGTTCTTGGTGGCCCCGTCTTCCAACCTGCTACAGTGACTGTGTCTTGTGGCCCTTCCTCCTGGCATATCTACCACTCCTCCCAATTTGTTGTCATCTGCAAACTTCACTGAGAGTGCGTTCGACCCTCTCATCTGGGTTGTTCGTAATGATGTTGAATAGTATCAGACGTAGTATTGACTCTGGAGGAACTCCACTTGCGACCAGCTGCCACTTGAACTTGGAGCCATTAACCCCTACTCTTTGCAATACCGGCAGACTTTGAGCTCAGCCAGTTTTCTGCCATCTTATGGTCCAGCTGCCTAGTCCATATCTTGGCAGCTTGTCAGCAAGGATGTTGAAGGAGACCGATGTCAAATGCTTTGCTGAAATCAAGATAGATGACATCCACAGCTCTTCTCTCATCCAGGGAGCAAGCGGCTTCATCGGAAAAGGTATTGAGATTGGTCAAGCATGGTTTATCCTTGGTAAATCCAAACTGGCTTTTTCAGTCACCATCTTGTCCTTCATGTACCTGGAAGTGGCTTCCATAAGGATCTGTTCCAAAATTATCTCAGACACTGAAGTGAGGCTGACTGCTCTGGGGTTTCCCAGATCTGTCTTTTTGCATTTTTGCAGGTAAGTGTAGTATTTGCCCTTTTGCAGTCACCAGGGGCCTTCCCCTGATCTCCATGACCTTTGAAAGATAATAGTGAATGGCTCTGCAGTTATGACAGCCGGCTCTCATAGGACACCTGGATGCATCCTCTCAGATCCCATAGATGCCCGTATGTTTGGTTTGCATGGGTGATCCCTAACTTGACCCTTCTTTACTATCAGCTGTTAGTTGCTTGCTTTGTTAGTCATTAAGTGACTAGTGATAGGACAAGAGGAAACGGGTTCAAGTTGAGCCAGGGGAGGTTTAGGTTAGACATTAGGAAAAACTTTTTCACTGAAAGAGTTATCAAACATTGGAACAGGCTGCCCAGGGAGGCGGTAGAGTCAACATCCCTAGATGTGTTTAAAAGTTGTGTAGATGTGGTGCTAGGAGACATGGTTTAGTGGCAGACCTGGTAGAGTAGGGTCAGTGGTTGGACTGGATAATCTTAAAGGTCTTTTCCAACCTAAACAATTCTATAATTCTATGATTTGTGTCAACCCCATTCAGTAGCAGACATATATTGCTTGTAATTCTTCTTGCTGTTAATATACTTGACATCTGTTGCCAGTTTGAGCTCCAGCTGAACTTAATGCTTTCCTAACTAAATCTCTGCATTTCCAAGCAATATTTCTATATTCATCTTCGGGGGTGTGCCCCTTTTTCCATCTTTCCTTTCCATCCAACTACTGGAGACAAAATACTGGATTGTCTCTGAATCAGACACTCTGCCTCCTCTGGTATTTTAGTGGTGAATGAAGCAGTTGTTTGTTCGAAGTCTGTTCAGTGACTTATTTTTATAAGTTTATAAGCACTGTGAAGAAAACATGTACACTCAGTCCACTTTTTGTGTTTAGTAAGACTGATTTGGCAGGGGAGATATTTACTACAGAAGTCCCAGCAGAATTGTGCTAATATTTTTTTCTACTACTGTGAAACACTTATGTTGTTTGATTGCCTTATTTCACTCGAGCTATGATACGCTCCAGACTTTGGATCAGTCCTTTAGGAGAAGCTTCCATGGGGGATGGAGTTGGAGGAAGGAAATGAGACCTGGAGCTTGGAAGTGGTGGCTGGTCACTGGGGGGCCGGGTAACTAAAAGTATGTGAAGTCTGCTCCGACTTAACCTGTCTCTGCTTCTGTACACCTGGGGAAGGCAGGAAGGGAGCTCGCTGCCCTTCAGTTACCAGATGCTGCTTCCACATACACCTGGTTTGGGGGAAAGCTTTGAGAAGAAACTATTTCCCTGATGACAGACTTCCCGTTCAGGTTGGTTTGGTTTTTGGTTGTGTTTTGTTGTTTTTCTGGTTTGTTTTTGGTTTGGGTTGGTTTTTTTGTTTAACATTGCAAAACCCCATAAATTTTATTTCAAAAGCCTGTCTGGTGAAGGAATGTGGATTCGTGTGGAGAGAGATGAATCCAAGTGCGTTCCGGGTGGCAAAGCTATATGGTATATCTGTTGTTTCAGGCCCTAGAGCAATGAGGAATTCAGCTCTTCACAAAAAACCTCAGTCGTCCTGCTCTGTTTTAGAGGCCTGCGCAGTGTAGATTTTTAAATTTGTTTTTTACTGCAACTATTTGAAACTACTGATAACTTTCCCCCTCACAGAAAATAATTGGTTTATTTTTTGCTTTTGTAGTTTGTCCGTGATATCTTTTAGTGTGTCTGAAGTGAAATATGTCTGTGATCCAGAAACGCCCTGGATCCTCCCTGGGCCTGAACTCTTGTTTAGATGTTTTTATTCAGCCTTAACCTTTTGCATCCTGTGATCTGCTCCATGGACAGAGGCCCGAACCCATGTCGCATCCTGGCCCCCACGCCCTGACCCTTGGCTTTCTCCTCTGAAGGGAGAAGCACCATGTCTGCAGCCGAGGTGCTTCAGCAGAGACGTGTCTGGGGCTTCACATGAATGTAGGGTGGAGAGGTGCTTACCCAGCTTTATTGAAAAAGTCCGTATACCTTCACTTTCTTTCTCTTCTGAACGAGGAAACAAAGTTGGTGTCTCTTCTTTCAACCTCGTCTTGATTCGTAAAGTCGTGCCTCCAGCACGTGTCTGCTGCAGGAGCTCGGAGAAGGTGCCGTCCCCTTCCTCTGTATCCTTTTCTCCCGTCATGAGGAGGAGGGTGTTACCTGTGCTGCTGTGCTGTCCCCGTCTGTCACACCATAGACACCTGTGGACACTGCAGGGGAGGTGATTCTCTGACCTCTTGTATGTGAGGGGACAGGGAAGCATTTAAACTGGAAGGGAGGGATTTTTAATAGTTTCTTACAGCAAGATTGACACTTGGAACTGGCACTGAAGTGGGCATTTGCAGAGCTCGATGTCCCAGCTGGAGCTCAGCTTTACTGGTGAGCTTGGCAGAACTTGGCGTCTCAAGCGAGCTCACCAAGGCAGTAGGCCATTGGCAAGGCAGGAGTCAGGCGTCCTTAGAACCTTGTTAAGTCTCCTGGGATATGGAGAGGCTCCCTGGGAAACGACTCTCTTCTCTACTCAGCTCCTTCCTAATCTTCTGTTAAAGCAATGTGTTGATCTTCATAGAATTTGGCTTTGAAACGGAATAAGCAAGCAAATGGATTGTGTGTGTAGGTTGGTAAAGATGAAAGTGAGCTTTGATAGTCGAATGATGTTGGCAGAGGAGGGTTCAGAGCTGCTGTTCTGATTTGAAAATTGTAACTTTGCAACTTTGGTACGTATCTCAGGGAGTGCGTAAGTGTAGCCCAGACAGACCCCTGAGCTAGGTCTCGATCCCTTCTTTTCCTGGCACACTAGTGCACTGTGTGTGTCTTCTGCATACTGGAGAACTTGCTACAGAATTGTGGCCAATGTTTAGGGTGCAGTTAAGTGTACCCTAAGCTGCAATTCTTTTTTTTTCATGTTAAACCAAGCAAAACCACCACTTTGTATCAGGCTGAAAAACTCCATTCAAACATTAAAATTCCACACCGTTATTCCAGTTCTAGGTGTTGTTTTCTGGAAGTTCATGCTGGAAAAAATCCTTACTACTTCAGCATGGGGTTTATTTTTGATTTTCTGTTTATTTCAGTGGCCTAAGTCCTTGTGCCACAGTACCTTCTTCCTTTCTAGCACTTTTCTAGCCACGCAGCGAAGTCTGGTCAGACAGCTGATCCTGTCAGTGTTTATTGTGCAAGCATCTCCCCAAGATGGAGAGTAAGAAAACCACTGCTTTGTCTGAGAATCGGGGTTAATTCACTTGTAAACCAGAGAAAAGAATGTGACAAGCACTCGCGCTGCCTGAGTCCTGTTGTGAGCACCACCTGCCCCAGTGGGTGCTGTTTTGCCCTTTCTAGGCACCTGATCAGTAGAAGTAACACTGGTGTTTTAAGCTTGAATTCTTAAATTCAGTAGCTCAGGTTGCACTTTTAGTTGATATTCCTGTTTTGGAAAATAACAATATATTCTGTCTGTCATGATCTGCTGAGACTCCTACAGTGTAAGCCTGTGGAAGCCGAGCAGAATCCACCAACTATCTCTGACTTGGTGTGGTGGAATGCTTTTGTGGACAGAAAGCTTTCTGTCCGTGCAGCCTGTGTCTTACTGGCCTTGGTGTTGACACTCTGGATTTTTTTGTATCTTAAATATATGTTTTTCAGAATTGTGCTATTGAGTTCACACTTCTGATACGCACCTTAAACATAACATTGTTTTTTGTTTGAGAATGCAGACAAAATCCTGCCGTGCCTGCCTTCTCATCTTCTCTTTTATGATCTTTGGGACAGGGCTAGGTCCCCAGAGCCCTTCTGTGTTGTTTTGTAGTCTTAGGTGGTCTAGAATTTGTTTGAACTTTGCCGCTACAAAAGTACATTTCACTCTTCTCTGCTCCTGGCATGGATCTGTGAGCTGTTTTTAAATGTCTCTTTTGTTACTTTTGCCCTTTCTTCTCCTGCCTGGTAAATTTTCACTCCTGTGAGTAAATGGGTTCTGTGTGCTTGGAGGGGTGGTGGCTGCCCAGAGGATGGGCCGTGGGTGCTCAGGGTAGTGTTGATCCCTCACCCAGTCCCTGCCCCTGCAGCAGTGTCGTTTCTGGTTACTGCTGCAAAACCATGATAATTTTGTTATACCTGGGTTATCCAAAATCTTTGTCCAATACGTAGAGAAACAAAGGGGGAAATACTTCAATTTTGTATTTAAAAATGTGCTGGCACATCAGAGGCAAGAGAGAACCTTAAAAGAATAGAGATGCTTACCAGGGTGGGATGTAATTGGTTTGGACAGGCAATATTGAATCTGGTTCTGCTAGCATATACTTCAGAATTTCATAGCACGTACTCCTTCGTGGGCATGAGGGGGTCATACTTCAGTTTTTTGGAAAAGGATGCCTTGGTACCCTGGCCTTTGTTTCATGAACTGGGAAATATATGTAATGCTCTCTGCACATTAATCTTTTGCCACAGAAAGTATGAAAGTCCACATTAATCCTATCTGGTTCCAGATCGATGCAGAGGGTTACTTAGGGTCCTCTGACATATATGTAATTCTTTACCTGGCTTCACAGAAGTACGTTTTTTTTATTGTATGCTGAATTACCAATAAAAATCAGCCCCAGATTCTGGTGGTGCACATTGTGAGTAGGTATGACTGCCTTTTGTGATAACGCTCAATGGAAAAATGAGAATAAGCAAAAGGAGAATAGGTATCTAGGACACTTACTAAATCTGAGAGATGCTTTGTTTTTTTTAAAAAAATGAGGTCAACCTCAAACACGGGCTCAAAACCCAAAAATGAAGGAAAAATATCTGTCTTGTGTCTCTTCTCTTATTATTTATCAGGAGATAAAACACCTGACAGGGGATTCAGCACAGAGGGGGACATTGGCAGTTTGACTGGGAGGAAGACTAAAATTTAGCTAAGAAAAGAATGGGAAGAATAAATAGGTAGTTTTAATGAAGAGGTTCTTGTTCGATTTGATGGTTACTGATCTCGTGTTGCTGTGGCCAGAGCACACATCGTAAACTGTGTGTGTGCCGTGCTGTGTTTTCATGCTGCCGCATTGCAGGAAGCCTTTCACGAGGAGAGCAGAGGTTGTGCCACGAAAGCTACACAGCCACTCGGCAAAGGCACGCGTATAACATGGGCGATCTTTTAGCTAATTTTTGCCCAAAGGGTGGAGGAGGAAGAATGATGTTTTGTGGCTTGTGGGATTTAAAGAATTGAATTTGTAATGAAGAATTCAACCAGAAGAAAGTTTGGGGAGGTAATGCTGAGTCTCAAAGGCACGTTATTGAAGTTTTCAAGACTGTCCAGGTCTCGTTATCCAGACCTGGCTGGTATTTATTAGAACTGATGTCTTGACAGGAAAGGGGAAGCGTTGGGATCTGTTAGGATTGTGTTTTGTTTTCAGTGGAACTGAAATTAGGGAATCTGTTTGCAGTGTTGACATGCTCTGTCTCTCTGCAAACTACTGGAACTATGTAAGACACAGAAATGCCAGCCTGGTTTTATCCAAGCTAGCACAGGTCCCAAAACAATATAATGGGATCACCCTCATGTGTGTGGACATGACTGTCCTGCTTCCACACCCAAGCCAATGAATATTTGGTGGCATGATATACCACGTGGATTTAACGGTTTGAAGATTGAAGATCACTTGTGATCTTCACATGGCGTGAATGTACCCTTTGTCTTTTTTTTTGTTTTGTTTTATTTTTGTTTAGGCCCTTTGGGATCCTATTACAGCGTGAATTGGGAAAAAACCCAGCCCTATGAGTGGACCATGGAAGCTGGCTTTCCTGTTAGCCATTAGAGTCTCAATATGAAGTGTGAATGAAATACTGTTGGCTGGGATGTGAAGCCAGAGAGAAATCTATGCAGAGAAGAGATTCATGGGTGGAAATTGCATGCTGAGAGAGATGCACCACGAACATGATTCTGACAGTTCTGGTCAGGAAGGTTACTATAGGGCTTGATGGCTTGGTGTGTTCAGGGAGAAGGAAGGTGCAGTAGGTAAGATGGAAATTGGTGAGTTGATGTATAAAGAAGAGACATGCATTCCCTGCAGAAACAAATACAATAAGGGATTTTTGGAAGTGTTGTAAAAATGTTATGCAAAAACCCAAATGTTGTTTTGAGGTGAGGGGAATTGAATGTCTTCTCTTGGCAGGTGGGGTAGGGACAGAATTTTGAGGAAGGTGATCAGATTGCCCTTGGTAAGTTATCCATGAAGCATGAGATCAGGATGAGGTTGATTGGAGAAGTTGGTTTGAGTGGAGGTTTAAATGATTTGCATTAAATACCTGAAATCTGAACAATGTGAGCAGATGAGAGCACCCGGAGAGAAGATGAGAAGAGTGCTCTCACAGAAATCCAGGAGGAGCCCAGAGGAAGAGGTGGTGGAGGGTGGGGACAGAGTTCCCAAGTTCTGGTCATGATAAGATTAGTAAACTGGTACATTGTACAGCTGTCATTCATAATGCCATTTTATTAAAAGAGCTGACACTGGGTACTTGAATATGAGTTCCCTCGATGTGGTAATGGTTAGACAGAGCTGATGACTTATGTGTCTGACTTATCCCCTAGCTCAGTATTTGTGTTGGTCCTGCAGATCTTCAGATTTACTGGAACAAATAGTCTAGGAACAGTTTGGCTTTGCAATGCATATGGTTTTAATTGAACAGTGCAATGTTTTTGTCAATTGTCCCTTCCTGAAACATACAGACTTTGAGGGAGTACTGCTGGCATAATATAATTTGTTTCGTTAATTACTCTGCTGAGATTCCAGTGTGATGCAACAAAATCCTCCGCAGTTTGTAGCCTGCAGATGTACCTAGTAAGTTTTCTATATTTGCCAGCACGGAGCCTGCGGCACCCTATTAGTTTTGCTTACTGCTTACACTGGGTTTTGCATTTGGGTTTGAGGTTTCTTATGTGCAAGATCATTTTGCCATTGTGTGGTGGTTTATTAAATTTTGGTCTCCCTGCATGGGTAGGAAATGTAAGGTTGACATTCTGTGCCTGGGTCATTGGACTACAACGTGGGATCCACTTGCTGTGGTCGCCTCTGTCCTTGTGCAGCAATGGTAGTAGCCGGCATGGCCACATTGGAGGAGAATTATTCTGTGACAGCTGTTTGTTTTTGTTTGCTAGCTGGAGCACAGCTTTTTTTCCAGTAATCAGTTCATCGTACAGCCTCACTATAGTTTGTGAGTAAAAGGGTGTGTTCTGAGTGGGTTCAATTCATGGGTTTGGACAAGAATTTGAAAATTTCTTTCTCCAGGGCGAATACAACTGCGTGAATGGCATGAGTCCTGTACTGAGGAGATGAGTTCCTGCTTAATTTTTTTCCCCTTTATTGACCATCTTGCCAGGGAATCCTTTTTTAGGTTCTTGTATCAGGATAGAGTTCAGAAACTTGCTAGGAAACGTAGTTCTTTGAACTAGGTACAAGAAGCAGGGGCTCTTGGCATTTGAAAAAGGAGTTTCAGAATGCTGTATACTGGTCAGTTAATGCTGAGCAGAAGTTTATTGCTAGAAAAAAAATCGGTATTTCTCAGATCTCGATACAGTTCTTCATTCTTACCTGTTCTCCAGTCTGGCTTCGTATTCCATGTTCGATTTAAAGTCTTGTGCAGCTTTTCAGAGAGACAGCTCATTTAGTGACACATATTGGTCTTGGGTTTAGTGCGTGTTCCAAAATTCAGTCTCTGGATTTCTAACTTAGTGCTTGGTACCTACTGCACAATACACCTGCCTCAGATGGTAGTAGCTAATATTGTCATGCGTATTTTCTCCGAGACAGCTGTGAGCACGTGACGCTCTCTGAATCCTTCTTAATGCATGCAGTTTCTCAGAGTTTATTTCTTGGCTGATCTGGTAAAGCGAGATGAGAGTGTTTTCCTCTAAGATCTTCCTCTAGTCTTTGGACAACATATACCTCTGCTGGAAGGGAGAACGTGTTGGACATGCTGTCTGTTCCTGCCTTCTTCTGACTGGAAGGTAAGAGCTCTGCAAAGCTACACTACAGGACTGGCCATCCTTTATGATCTTGGAAGATGCAGATCAATTTTTTCATACAACAGGAGATAGAGTCCTACAGAGAACTGTAGGGGCAATGAATGTGGTTAGCGGTTTGTCAGAAAGAGATGAGTGCCTTTTCAGGGGTCTTGCCCTTGGTGAAGCCATGTTGGCTGTCACCAGTCGCCTCCCTGTTTTCCATGCCCCTAAGCATGGTTTCCAGGAGGATCTGCTCTATGATCTTGCCAGGCACAGAGGTGAGACTGACTGGCCTGTAGTTACCCGGGTCTTCCTTTTTACCCTTTCTAAAAATGGGGGTTATGTTTCCCCCATGTTATGTTTTTCCGTCTTCCTTTCTGAGTAGTTCTCATATTTGGTTCTTCTGCTCGTGCCTCTTATTACAGGAAAGAGAATTTATTCTGGGCAGTTGCACTCTTTCCATGGGGGTCTAATCATGAAGCTCACTTGAGCCGTATAAACATTAGTTTGCTGATAACTATTTTGAAGTGCTAAATCCTTGCCCTTTCCCTCCCAAAATGCATCAAGTTAATAAGTTAACATTCATATCATAGTTGAAAGGCTTTTTTTTCTATTTAGTAAAGTCTAAAATCGTAATGAATTGTAGCTGTGGCACCTGAAAGGTCTAGCAAAGCTTTTTGTTTAAGTGATCTGTCAGTTCTTGATAGAAGTATGGAGGTTATTTGAGTTTTGAGGGCTCTGCTGCTTCCAGGCCTATGATTTTTTTTTTTTTGTCTACTAAACTGTGCCTAGGTCCTTTTCCAGGCCACTGAGCTTTTTGAAGAAAAAAAGAAGCGTTCAGAAGTGCAACTTTGATTTTGCTAAATGCCTAGAAGCTCCGTGCCGCATACCTGCCCTGTGTATGGAGGCAAGGTGCTGGAGCTAGGATATGCCAGTGCTTGACTGTTGCTGGTTCCTGACTGTCTTGAAAACCCTATTCAGAGGCCTTGAATATTCCACACTGCAGATATTTAACTGTCTTTAGACAGAGCTTTTTTGCCTCTAAATAGGAAGGCTGCCTTCTCAGGTGTTTGGGACATTGTTGTTGGAGACAGGGTGTTGGCCAGTATTGTCATTGAGAAGGGACAAGATCACCAATTTCTTTTTCAAGGTAAGGGAGCACAGGCTTTGTGAAAGGAAGAGAAGAGGCTCTTTCAACTTTGGGCTTACCCTGATTTCCAGGGACATAACTGCAGAATGTGCTTGGAGACTGATCTAAAGGGCTGTTCACCTTGGAAGCTGTTACGGAATAACAGTATTCTGGAGGAAAGAGGCTGTGGAAAGAATTTTCTGTTCCACTTGGCCTTCTTCCAAGATGTTTTCTAGACTAAAGTGGGTAGAGATGGTATTTTTTTGTACGGTTGGGGAAAAAAAGAACAAAACTTTTCATCTCGTGGCAGTGTATAGAAAGATCCTGAGCTATTGGTATGGTGGTTTGTAACAGTGTGACGCCTTACCCTGGCAGACAGACGAAAAAGGACAAAAGGGTGGAAGTTTTCTTTTAATCATCAGGACTTTTCTTAGGTGATAGAGTTAGAGTAAAATGTTCCTACTCTGTTGGTTTACTGTTTGTCTGCTCTGTAACACTAACCCACTTAAAATTGTGCGGCTCTTTTTGAAGTTATTTTAAACCCTCAGCAATGTATACAGATTTTGTAACCTTGGATAAAAGCACCTGAGTCGTGGTTTCAGTTTTGCCCTTTCAGGCATGTGGAAAGTGCCCCAGCACATTTCAAGGATTTTGAACTAGAAACTTCTTAGATATGGGTTATGGTTTCAAAGCTCAACTGATACAACGTACGTCAAGGGAATTACATCAAGGGAATGGTTCCCTGTTTCTTTAGATATTTAATATAGATTAAAGCTTCGTGTTTACTTAAAGGATTCTATGGACTCATTTGGGGTTAATTATGGTGGAATATATGCCCTGGCAATTTTGGAGAGAGCATTCTCTGCCTGACTGCCTTCCCTCTTTTTATGTCGGTGCTGAATAGTTTATCCATCAGATGCTGAGTTTAAGGAGTGGCTCAACTTCCAGTGATAGTACCTGTCCCGTATGTGGAACTGCTCATGCATGTGAGACTATAGATAGTTCAGCAGTGTGTAATAGTAACTCATTGAAAAAAAAAAAAAAAANAGGATGAATTAAGAGTTGGGCAGAGGATTCTACTCTGTCTGCCTAGTATTGCAGTGCCTGTTTTTTTTCTCAAAATAACAGGTGGATTGGTTGACGAATCTTGAAAAATAATGAGTGGTAGGAAAACCTGTATTGTGTCAGATCACCATCATGTTTCCCATATTTTGCAGTAATCACTCAAGTTATTCAGAAAGTCAGGGCCTCACAAGGTGATATAAATAGCTCTCCTTGTATTGAATCACTTGCAAAATGAAATTCAAGGTACAAGACATGGGAGGAAAGGTCAAAATGACAAGCTGGTGATGCAGAAGAGATGGCAGGATTAGTGACCGTTATATGGTGCTAATTTGCATGGATTAGGGAGAGAGAGATATGTGAATTACTGAGCAGTATAATCTTCTCCTATTATAATCAGGTACCAGAAAACAAAATTGTCATAGGGTTGATATCAGTTTGTGGTTTTCTTCAGCTAGTTTGGCAAAAGTGAGATTTAAGGAAAGACGTGAAGCTGGATAAAGTACAGAATTTTTTTGCAAAGAATTTTTTCTGCATGTATGTTAAAGTCTGGGCAACTCTTAGGCAGAGGTCTGTGAAAAATGTGAGATTTTAGTTGAGGGAAAAATACAATAAGGAGAAAATAGTAAATAGGGTAAGAAGTTAAATGTTTCACACCCTAGTTTATACACAAAAATGTTATCCTTTAGAAGGACAGCAAACTTAGAAAAGACAAAGGAAGTTAAAAAAATAGATGCATAGGAAGCTCCTTGCCATAATAATATTAGAGTAACTACATAGTGTTGAAAGGAAGAGGAAGAGATTGAATATCTGAAATTAAAGCAAATGTACTGTTGCCTTGTGTAAGAAACACAAATATCTAAAAGGAGACTGAATTTTCTCACTTCATGATACCTCCCTCTCATTTGGGTTCAGAAAAAACTAGACTGTTCCACAATAGTTAGGAAGTTTCTTGTACCGTACTTTGAACTACATGATAAGTATGTTCCAAAGGATGACAGACAGTTAATATTGTGCAAATATTAAAAAAAAGAAAAAGTGATAATGCCTCTCAAACATTGGTTCTGGATCTTATGACTTGTAAAGCTTTTATGAGTGACTCCTCAAAACAGTTTGTATTATTTCTGTCAGTTTGCAAGGAAAGGTGGTTTTCAATACAAAGTGGAGCTTTGTATTTAATTATTTTATATCTGAGAAAAGGACTTACAATCACATTTAACTGTGAGCCTTAAATGATTTTTCATAAGCAAGATGAGAGTGAGCTCACAGAACATGCAAAGATTTTGTACTCGTAGCATGCTTCAGAAACGTACCGAATTCTTCATACGTGCAGCCTTATGTTTCAGTTTTTGTGGTGTACCTTAATAAATAAAAGTGTACTTGTTATAAACTAAGGTACTCAAAAGCAATCTGTGTGGTTTTTGAATTCTACTGATTGGCTAAAGGTTTCTTTCTAATTCTATTTCAGATGCATCCACTCGGACTGTGTAACAGCAATGATGAGGAAGACCTGTATGAATATGGCTGGGTAGGAGTGGTGAAACTGGAACAACCGGAGTTGGAGCCTAAGCCATGCCTCACTGTCTTAGGAAAGGTAAGGGGGTACTTTGGGGTAAATGCTGCATCTAACTGTTTCTTGGAAGGGTTAGTTCCTTTCTGAGAAAAATCAGCAAGAAATAAAGCAAGAGAAAACTCCCTTTACTCCACAACATATTCCCATTTTGCCTGTTTTCACATTGGGTGCTTCAGGGAAAGATAATGTCATAACTCAGTTGATAGAGATGGTGATGGGAGAGCTGAGTGCACACATTCCCTTTCTGAGCTCTGTAGGAACCTGACAAAGACTTCCGCAAAAATGGCTGTTTAGCGGAAGTGGTATTGGAGTAGAAATATGAAGTGCAAGTGTGATGCTAATGCGATCAAAGGAAGCTTCTTATCAAAAGCAGTCAAAATGAAGCCATTTTATTGGTTTCCCTTAGGCACAATTTTCTCAGAAGACATATATATTAATTTCCTTTTTGGGGGGAAGAGAAGTCTTCAACCCTAGAAGAGATTTCTTTGTTTTAATTGCAAGACAGATATCTCTAATAACAAATGAATCTTACTGTATTAGTCAAAGAAATAAAAACTTTCTTCTTGCTGGAGTATCCCTGTGGAATACGGCCTGTGGAATATAAATTGCTTGCAAAACATTTCCCTTTGTTTTATGGGGTGAAGTCAGTAAGATATCATTACTGCTGCCAGATATGTTAAAAAGGAAAGCAGAAAGCTGTCCTTTTTTTGTTCTCAGCTTAGAATTTTTGAGGATTGAGGTTATTATATGTTGACATTTGAAGTCTAGAGTAGTTGGAAGTGTGTGAAAGAGCATAGGCCACAAGTTGTACCAGTAGCTGAGTAGTTGAAAATGCATGAAATTTCTGGGTTTCATCCTGAAATCCAGCTGGGTCAAGTTGCTGAGACTTTGGGGGGATAGTGATGGTGACTTCAGGTGAGCAGTGAAAATGTAATATATCAGGCAGAAAATAAAATCCTAGGTTGACGTTTTGTAGGTAAAACTTTTCTCTCTAAAACTTCCAAACCCCCTGTGTTTCAAGGGAAATGGGAAACCATCTGCTTGTCTAAAATTTGCTGCAGGTTGAGCTTGTGATACCTGGTGAGAAACATCTCTCTAGAAGTGACTTCCCTTTCTGTTCAATTTCAGCACAATACAACATTATTTTTTTTTCTAACTTGGAATACTGTTTCTGTTTCACAGAAGTTTCAGCTGATGCTTCTTTGCTCTTAGGAGGGTATAATCCAAGGATAAGTTATCCTGAGGATGGGAATTAGAGAAGATTGAGTACTGAAAGCTGCGTAGTAATCCATAAGTAAAGTCCAGGAGTAAGCTGAGTCTTGGGGAAAGCCATTTAAGGAAGGGATCTGCTCAGTCCCATCTGTCAGGCTCTTGAAAAGCGTGTGAAGAAGTAGGTGTGTGAAATGGATGAAGAAAGTGGAAACCATAGATACCCTGCACAAACACTGTTATAAATACTTTCTGACATAGTGACATTGCTTGCCTGACACCCTGCTGTGTACCCAGATCCTGCCGTGTCCTCTATATTCCCCATGTCCCCAAAGCCACATCGATCTCTAGAATGAGTACACCTCAGAATCTGCCCATCTTAGCTTCCTCAAGCTTGGCCTGCTGAACAGCAGACCCTGGCTTTGCTTCAGGAGCTCTGTAGCGCTTACTTTGATGCACAGTGATGGTGATGTGACTCCCACATCCTGCATAGGGTGCGTACGGAGAGTCTGGGCACAATGGCAGTTTATGTGCAGTAATTTTAACAGGTGAAAAAAGACTGGCCATGGTTCTAGGCTTCTCAGTAACTGTAATGCAGCTCCTTGTTCTGTATTTTCATGTCGCCATTTATCCTTCTCTTCCTGAAATATTTGTTCCCTATTTCATGCCTGCTGCTGTAGTTTCTCTTTTCCATCTTTTCTCTGCAAGCCTTCTGCTCAGTCTTCCCTATGCTCCAGTTATGTCCTGGTTTAGAAGGACTTCTCAGGAAATGTTGTTGAGTGCAGATAGCAGCAGAAGCATCAGCTATGAGCATCTTGCAGGTCTGTCAATTAAGTCAGCCTGGTTATCTTAGCAGTGCGAGCAAATTGCACTGCCATGGTCCCTGAGAAGTTTAGTTCCTGTGCAATTTGGTGCAAATGGCTACATGAGTATTCGGTTTGGCCTGTAAACTGTTTTGCCTGGGTAAGTATCAAACCTGCTGCATGTGAATATATGTTGTTTTCTGGGTTTTTTTGGGGATTTGGCAGCTGTTTGATTTAAAAGAGAACATGAAAGGGAAAAGGAAAGAGAAAGAGGGAGGGAGAGGAGGACGAGGGAGGGAAGAGGAGATGAGAGAGGGAGGGAGAGAAAGAGGGAGGGGAGAGGAAAAATGGATTGAAAAGGAGAATGGCAAGGCAAGGAGAGGGGAAAGGAAAAGACAAAAGGAAAAAGGAAAGGAAAAGAAAAAGGAAAAGAAAATCAAGTAGGGGAGGGGTGGCCTTGAACAGGGAAGGGAAATGGAACTCCTTCTATTTAGAAAAGGAGGAAGACATCAAGGAGTTCAAGCGTACTCCTTGTTCCTCATTGGGTTTGATTTGTCCTGCGCTATTTGATCTTCCAGACAAATACTGTGTTTGTCTTTCAGTAGAGTTACGGTAAGCTCTTGCTTCTCCAAAATTCTATAAAGCAGGCCTGCCGAACTGCAACATCTATTGTGGAGATAATGTGGGTGTGACAAGATGCAGGGCTGATGCAATATTTCAGAAACGTACTGGCCTCTTGGTTATATGAAGTGTTGAATTTCAGCTTTGCTGCTATATCTGGATATTATGCAGGTGAGATAACTGGCAAAGCAACCCCTTGTTACGCACACGTCTGTGTGAATGACTCAGGTGGGCAACAGTAAGACTTCACTGAATGTGAATATTCTTACCTCCTTTAAAGATGTAGTGGAGTGCATAAAATTGAGTATATAGGGCGTTTGAACTTCTAGACCACAGGATTCCTGCTTTGTCTAGTGAAGTCTGACTGTGTGATCAATTATACCTCCTGCTGGAGGCAGATATATTTCCTCTTTTCAGTTCCTGTTTATTTCCTAATGTTGGAATTGCCATTGGGATCTTCTAGTATCTATTCTTAGATCTTCATTCCATTAGAAGCTGTTCTGTGAAACGAAAGCCAAATCTTGTATATTGGGAAAGTGATGTGGTTGGATCAATTTGACCTATTGATTTGATAGTAGGAATAAAGTTGGTGCCAGGAAGGTGAGCAAAGTTAAGGACCTGCTTTGTTTTAAAACTGTCATGGGCATAATTGCAAGTCTGCCTTAGCAATTTAGGGCAAAATGAAAAGACTCTGCCAGGGCAGTTGTCTGTGTATGCGCTTCCCTTCCCAGCTTCTGGCACATGCGGGCAATTCTGTTTCATTTGGACACTTTTCACTGAGAAAGCTAGTTTGGATATCCTCATCTTTGCCATGAACTAAGAGGATACACATGGAGAGTTATCCTGGCTCAGCTGACAATTACTTTGTCCGTCTTTCTTACATACATGAGGAACAGATAACCGTGTCAGCTTAAGCCTATCATAAATGAATGTTTTAAAAGCTCAGACTAACTCAAATCATAAAAGTATTTGTAAGTCCTGTTTTAAGTGAGCCGATTTAAACTCATTTCACTAAAACTGGTGAATATTTGTGTTAATATAGTAGCAGAAGTGAAAAGGTTATTGCTTGTGTCTGTATAGTGGAATGCATGCATATATGAAGGAATAAATTATGAGGTTTTGTTTAGTTTAATAGTAAAGGAAAAGAAAGAAAACGGAGATGATATTGTGGAAAGGTTGGAATACTGTGAAGTAGAATGTAGAGACTGCTTAAAAGCTGTTTGTAGAGCTAAATTCCATGACACAGATCTGGTACAAAGATGTATGGTTTTATTCTTATTGTTGTTTTTAGTTGTTGTGGTCTTTTTTGATTTGGGATGTTTTGGGTGTTGGGGTTTTTTGTTTTGGTTTGGTTTGGGTTTTTTTGTTTTGTTTTTAGTAAAACCCTGGTCTGTGTTTTCAGAAGCTTCACTCCACTTGTTTATCCATGTGCTAAATGAGATTGGTAGCTGTACAGAATTTAATGGGTCCATTTCCATATAGATTTTTTAATTGCTCATCCTTCTTAGTCAGATTTATATGGTGTAATGGAAATGAAAGCGTTTAAGAAAATGTATCTCCTGTTAGAGTGCCCATGAAAACCGGACCCTGATTGGGAAAGGGATGTGTGTGGCAGCTGTGATTTAACATTGCCTTTGATCACAGTGCAGCCCTGTTTGAGGCAATGCTGCATGCAGGCAAAGCAAAGGCCTGGGTTTTACTGATCTCATGAGCTCCTGAATAGGGCTAGAAGGGGAATGACAGAGGAAGAAGAAAGCTTTGGAAATGAAAAGGAAACCCCGTGAACCCGACCAGCATTATTGGCTGGATTTGCCTACCAGGGAGCCGCTCAGTTTCTGCCAGGCTAATTCTGCTCCAACTTCTCTCCCCCACACCCCCGACCCCACCTCCCCCTCTCCCCTTCCTTCTTTCAGACTTTTTTTGTTTCTGAGGCATGGCTGTAGTAACTTGGTTCTCAGGCTGGGAACCCACTGAGCTGTTGCCATGGTCACTGGGAAGCTCTTCGTGCCATGTGCTTCAAAGGGAACCTTTCCCCTCCTGGAATTCCTGCCTTCTCTGCATCCAGCACAATAAGACTCCTTCTCCTTTGCCTGCCAGCAGTGTAACTTTGCCTGGAGGAAGGGAAAAGCAGTGTTGCCTGCAATACCTGTTGCATGCCTGCATCCGCTGTACTGGGATGGCAGTACCTGCCTCTGTCCTGCACACCCCAGCATGCAGCCTCCCTCTTCTTCCCCTGCCCCTGTCATTTTTTTGAAGCAAACGACAGTGTGCAAGACAGTGAAATACATGACAGCAAATGACAAAGGAAGACAGTGAAATACAACCCAGCAATGCCATTGTTTTTTTTTTTATTTCAGTACAGGATAGATAGTGAGAAAATGCTGAAGACTTGGTTAAAAGTAGCAGTTCTTCCCTTTCTGCAGGCTTGAAAGTCCACAGGGAAGGATTTTGGTCTTGTTTCCCTTCCAGGGACTGCTGAAGGGACTCTTCTTCTGTATTCATAGGATGTGTGCATTTGAGGATGTACATCTGAGTAGAACCTAACAAAGAGAGGATGTCCCTGCTACTACAGCTTCCTGTTTTCTTCAGATCAAAGGAATCTGTAATATGAGGAAATTCCTAACAGTTCTCCTAGTGTCCATTCACTTCTCTCTTTTAAGAGATTATTTACAAAAACACTTACAGAAATACTAACTAGAAGAATCTCTTGTTTTGGCACGTCATCGTTATGATTATACTACTTAGGTTTGGGCCAGAATCATCATAACTTGAGTGTGCATTAAACAGTCTGACCTGTGTTTCGTAACCTTTTGTCTAACAATTTAGTTTAAATGTAAAGATTCTTATAAGGGAGTGAAATGAGAAGTCATGGGGCTATGTTGGTAGCTTAGTTCCTGAATAAAGCGTGATCTGTTCTAAGACTTGAGGAACAAGAGAGCTTGTGGGGAGTCAATTTTAATCCTTTTCTTCTGGAGTTACTGAAAGTCATAAAAAAAGAAAGGCAAATTAAACAAAATCAACTTACACCTTTATATTAATAGTCTAAATTAAGCATACAGTTATATGTACAAATTAGAATTGCAGTGTCTATAAAAGCATACCTTTTGTTTCTGTATAACATTAATAGTTTTGTATACAGATTGGATAATTTCCTGTAGAAATTGATTCAGTTCAGTTGTAGAAATGCATATGGAATTTAGGCAAGCGCTCTTCCACGCTAAACTTTTTCAGAAATTAGGACTGAGCTATGCAGTAGATTAAGATCTAAAATTAATGAGACACATGTCTAAAACCATTGATAAGTGTTTCCAAAATGCTGCTCGTTTAGATACTTTCAACTGTTACTGACGGCTGCAGTAACCCACCCTACAATGGGTCCTGTGCCACATGCAGTAGAAGATACTGTCACTTTAGGAAAACTTCTTACATCTATCAAAGTAGTTGACATTCCACTTGTGGTTATCTATTCCACGCTTTGGGGACCTTTGCTGCCTTCTGTTTGTCAGCCCATGTTTCTTCTTTGTAAACATCATCTAAAAAGCATTTGGAATTCACTTTGAGGCAGTAGTCTCAAAATTTAGACCAAAATTTAATTGGTCTGGCTGAAAAGTAATAGTATGGATGACTTTTAAGCTGGTTTGTTTGTTTGTTTCACTGTGCGGCTACATGAAGGTTTGTGTTGGCATCGTAGTGTCCAGTGGAGGTAGGAGAAAGTAAGAGGAGGAGGGTAAAGGGACTGCGCTTTCTGATGTCAGTGCTGACCTAAATGCATATCAAACTACAGATCGAGAAAAGTTTTTTCAGCAGTAGAAACTTAATATTGGTTGTTTTGAACTCTCAGACATTCTGTGTTAAGAAGGAAGTTGTTACGAAGCACAAGTTTCTTGAATGAGACGAGACTTCCTTGGTTGTGGACTAGTTGATAGATCTACATTGTATGTGCCAAACATGCCAAAACTCTGATCAAAACACAAACAAACTGTGTTGTCTATCAACCCCATTGGTTTGTAATGAAAAAAGAATATGCGTTTTGAGGGGGAAAAATAGCATCCTGGCTAGTGTTAAAGACTCTGAGCTTCTGAATCAGTCACGTTCTTTGAGAGTCTCCATTAACTTTGCATTTAAATTTTTCATTTCCATGGTCTGCTGTCTTAGCACTGCCTAAAGTTAGACTTAACTGTGAAAAGAAGTAGTATATATAATTGTAATCCCTGCCATGCATGTGTTTTTCTTACTGTATTTGTTCTAAAGAATATATTGAGAAAGAGAGAATTATCATTTTCCTGAAGCACCGAAGAAGAACCTAAGTGCTGTATTATCGTACTGATTGTTTCTTGTTATTCCCCACTTCATTATCATTTATAATGTCTAGGACACCCGAAATGTTAACAACCATTTTAAACAACCATAAAACATCTTTAAAAAATTATATTTGAAGCGATATTGTTACTTGTGGAAATATTTATGGTGTAATTTATCTTTTGACATTCTTGTTTCTTACTTCCCCAGTGCTAGCAATGTGATCAGACCTCTGCAGCATTTAGACATAATGATTTCTGGAGTTGTGACAAAATTGCATAAATGAGGTCAGAAGAGGGGATAATATATGGTTTTTCAGGAAGAAGCTGGATTTTCATATTGACAGACAGAAATAGTCAGTCCTCATAACCTTCCTGGTAGGGACAAGCGTGTATTTTTGAACAACAACAACAAAAGTCACATAAAGCGAAATGCTTTTTCGAAAAGCTCAGTGTATTTCTGCTTCCCATCTCCTTGCCTCTTTTTCCATCTCCCAGACCATAGTCTAAAAACAAGCCTATTTTAACAGATTAAAAAATGGATTTGAATGGGAAAGAAAAAGGAAGAAATGTTGCATGCAAGAGTGTTTGGCTGCAGAGAACATGGGGACGCAGCATGAAGCAGCAGTGTCATCACTATAGTTGAAGTCTTGAGTTCATATGTGCCTTTCTCATGTCTTTCCTCTTTAAATCCTCTCATTGCATGACTACTTTCCACCTTAATTTCAGCAGTCCCTTTGAGGAGAGAAGGGAAGGGTTGAGCACAGGTAGGAGAACTGACAAGCAAGCCAATTACATTCTGGAGACAGAGGAAAGGTTTGTGTTGTGTATGGATCATACGGTGAAAGATGTAAAAGGAAAGAAAAGAGTTGGATTGAGGCCCAAGAGAGGAGTGCTCAAAGGAATGGACAAACAAGGGCGGAATCAGGTTATGTGGTTTAGAAGAAGTAGATCTGTCAAGTTTTAAGTCATGGGTGGTGGTGGGCCCCTTCCATTGACAGCTAGCGCCAGCAATCTGTTATGGTATTATTTTACTAACTTCCTTTTTGTGTTCACTGTGCAGTTATGAAAAGCAACAGCTATTCATGAAGAAAGGCTGTCTCTTATGTTTCTCCCTCTGGGCACTCCTTAGATTTGCTATTGTTGGATTGATTACTTTAAATAAATGTCCACTTTGAGAGTTGAGTCCTTAGCAGTCCACACTACCATCTTCACTCCTTTCCAACCAACTGTGGAACACAGCTGCTTCTCCCTTAAGCTAAAGAAGCAGCTGTTGTTGCACAACATGTGTTACTGGAGTCTTTGCTCAGTCAGAACTCCTGGTGAACTTAATGGAAGTCCAGGCTGAGTAAAGGCGAAGGAACTTTTTTTTTTTTTTCCCAGATATGCCCCACATACAAATAATAATAATATGTAAATGCTTTATGTCTCAAGGTTTTGGACCCTCATAATTCTGTGTGCCTGGTGAGCCTCTCAAACATTGAGAGATATTTTTATTTTACATGCAGAATCTACCTATTTCTCTAACAGGAGAAATGCACAATGGCAGGCATGTTGGAAGAACTACAGAAATAGAGTTTGAAGCAGAGAAGTGAGTGGGCAAGTAAGTGCAGCTAGGTTGGAGTATAGAAATGAGCACAAAAGAGGGCTGGCAAGCAGAATCAGATAAGTGGATCAGAAAGTGAAGAAAATAAGGTGCAGATATGGAGGCAGGGAATGGAAGTATTTAGGACTTCACAGATGAGTGACATGCCTAATTTTGGTGCACTAAGGGACAGAAGGCTTTGGAAGAAATTGGAGAACTGGGGAATGTAACCAGAGCTGCATCAGAGGGACTCCGATATTCAGAGTAAAAGATGGGCAGATACAATCAGCGGTGGTAGAAAATAGTGGATCCTAAGTAATTGCAGACATAAAGTGGGAATGTTTTGCAATGATTTTCACTGAGTTGAAAGGGAGGAAAGAGAAAATATAACACAAATTGTGCTTCGTATCCTGCTCCTTTGAGATAATTTGCCAGAAGCTGTTTTTCTGCTCTGAACACTGTGTCTTCATGATGGCCAGGTAGATATTATCTAGAGGTGCCTGTTTGGATGACACAATGATTTAATGTTTGTACTAAGTTCAAGAAATCAACTGCAAATGAGTCAAGTGATCATACTGTGAACTGAAAGTGAGCACGAAGTGGGCTCTTTGGTCAATGTAGGGAGCACTGACCAAGCCATTTGCAATTCTAGCAGGTAATTTCTTGAAAATTAGAGCTGGACATATTTGTAGTGTGAATTCTCTAGACAGATCAGGTATATATTGTAAACATTTGCATAGCTGTTGCCTTGGAATTGCTCAATATGGATATGAAATTCTCACCAAAACTATTAAAAATATCAAAAGCATATATGTATTCTAGCACATTAATGTCTCAGTTGTTGGCCCACTGGTGCTTTGTTCAGTTGGTAAGCCGAGAGAACACATCACAGGTATTTAATTTTTCAAAATGCTTGAAGAACTTGGTCAGCTTTGGATAGGAAAAAAAGATGGACCTTAGCTCCAAGGATCCAAATAGGGAGCTTTTAAGAGGTGGGGAGGGGAAGGCATTTGCGAAGAGCACAGAACGCACAGACTCTTTGAGTCCATGAACAGTGTTGAAACTCCCAGAGGGTCCCTTCAGCTGACTGTAAGGGACTAATGAGCCAGCCTGGCTGTTTATGGGCTGTGGTTAACCTCTTGCAAGTTAGGATTTCCTGTCGCCAGCAATGAGCTGTGACCGCCAGCACCACAGTGTTAATGATGAGGTAGGGGCTGATGAATGGCTGGACTCCAGACAGCAGCCTTCACTGGCAAAGAATCAAGTGGCTAGAGGGGGAAAAACATTGATGTCTACAAGAGAAATAATGCAAACTCCAGAACCTATAATTCCCATGTTTAAAAAAAGAAAGAGAGAAAGAAACTGGGGACAAATTCAAACCAAGTGAAGCTTTTATCTCTGCATTCTGAATAGAAGATTGTTCTTCAGCAAAACTGGCTGCAAAAGCCAGGCCAGTTAAAACAATATGCAGGCTGCTTGCCTCCAAGTAACCAGAAATTGTTGGCTCAGAGTAGCCTGCTCTGAGGAGCCAACCTGCTGGGAGACGTTATCCAAGCAACGGCCTGAATGTAATTCCTCCCGCTGTGGAATGGCTCTTTGGCAAATGAAGACCCTAATTAGAGATGGAAGGGTTTCTATTTTGTTTTTCTTTAATCCTTACCCTGAGGCCTCTGCAATACAGCCATGTCTCTGCTTGTGTGCAGAGAAGTTTCCAGTTTCCCTTTGTAATAAAAATCCTCCACCTTTTTTATCCCCCCCCCCCCCCCTTTTTTTTTTTAAATCAACAAACTAACAACAAGGGCCCACCACAGTTTGGGACCTTGAAACTAATCTAATCCAAACCCAAGAATTGCTGTTTGAAAGAAAGTCCGTGTCATCTTATATTAGCCAGCCCATGGAAAGTTGCTAGATAAACTGGAATACTGACCCACCATGCATCTTTTTATTAGTGAAATTATTATCCAAGCTGATTCTTCTAGTAGAGAGGGAAAGAGAGAAGAAGAGGGAGAGGGAGGATCTCATTGAATCAGTAGTATTCTACTGGATACCAAGGGAATTTTACATGCCTTTGTTAATTCGGAAAGATTGAAGTCCTTGACTGGGGGTTACATCCATCTTCTGCAGTCTTGGATTCAGGTGCTCATCCCCAGCAGAGAGGACAGAACCTCCATGGGAATGCGCTAGAGCATTTTAACTCTAATGTGTGTAGAAGTGAAAATACATTTGCTGCTTGACAACTCACCTTGGTATATATGATGTCTGTCTGAACATACTCTGACAGACTGCGTGCAGGCACTTAATAACCCTGCAAAGAGCACTGCATTTTCTGTCACTGTTGAGACTTGGATATACTGTTTCATCACCTCAGATGATGATTGTGTTATCTCTATAATAGCCTTTTTTACAGTAGATACTGACCTATGGATGAAGGACAGCCACTTGAGGATGATAAGACAGATGATACCAAGCAGAAGACATTATGAATTTGCATTCCTATCAGTTTTTTACATTTGAAAATTGGTATATATGCAAAATTGGTCCGAATCACTCCTAGTTTTTCATGCTTAGTTATGCTTGCTTTCACTTCTCAGCCCTTCTGGTGGGCTGTGGGCATATTCATATCTTGTCTTACCTTCCAGATAGAGGACAGGAGTATTATATTAATAAGCACAAAGCTCTTCAGCCTTTCGAATAATTTTTAGTTAATTTAGATGTGTCAGTATGTCTTGGATAGACTACTGTCAGACCTATTCTATACTCTACATAATTTCACACAGGCTGTGTCTGCTTGAAACTTCTCTTTCCTAAAATATTTAAATATTTACCTAAAGCTGTGGGTTGGGAACCATGGCCCAAACGCATTGTTTTATTGAAAAGAACTTTCTGCAATAAGGTGAAACTTGTTTCTCAGCAGGATTGAACTTCCCTGTGGAATTGACTGAGATTGGATGGAATTCCTGCAGGACTTAGAATTTTTGAAAGTTGTGTCATCTCCTGTTGTAAATGCAAGACATAATTCTTATAAATCTTTGTTTTCCCTTTTGATGTATATACATGCCAATTTATAATTTTAAGGTAGTTTTCTATTAGAGCACATGCCTTGTGTATCTGAGATAGGAGGAACTTTGGTATGTTCTAACTATTTACACAGCTTGGGTACTACAGGGATGACTTCTTGCAGTGGTCTAGGTTAATAGTGTCTCTAATTTACAACTCCTCCAATGCTTTCCCATGTCTCAGTTTTTTTAATGACTTCTCTCAGCACCACAGCATGCTTGTACATATGTTTACGTAATTATCTTAGATCTAGGTTGCCCTTTCTAGTGCATCTACTTGCAGTACACCTTCAATGCAAAGATAAAGTTAAGAATTATCTGGGTTGGCTCTAGTGGTATTTTATAGTATATGATTCTTTAGTACATAATTTCCAAAATATACTCATCTTGTGACTGTTATATTGTGGAGGTAACTGTATATAGGAATTCTGTTGCTCTGACAAAGCTTGAAGGGTTATAAAACATAGCAGCATTTCTGTGTAACGCCATCAATTGTCATGAATGCGTCCACTCACTTCTTGCCGAGTGTGCTACGTTCTCTGTGAATATGTTATCCTGTTGAAGGCCTCAGTCCCCTCCTGTGCTGTCTTCCAGTGCTCACCCTTCTCTCTCCGACTGCGTTCTCACACCAGCACGGCTGCTGGCCCGCAGAATGGTCTGTGATAGCAGACGGCAGGTTTGGGAATGGAGTCCCATGACTCTGAAATGTGACAGAAGAGATTTGCAGCCAGCAGGCTTCGCTGTGTTCAGGATTAAGTAAATGTCTTTTTCATCTTGTTTTCACTTGGTCTGGACTCAGAACTATTCACGTTTCTCCCTAACCCCAGAAGAGAGATACTCTTGGGTTTTTTTTTCCTCACTTTAACTATCTGAGAGCCTCTCAGTACTGAGTGGTATGGATCACATTGGTATATATTGTTCATATGATTCCGTACTGCATGAGGTGATATTTTTTTAAACTAGAAGTACATAGTTTTTTAAGTTTTTTACAGAGAAGTACATTGGTTTATAATTGTGATTATATTTTTAAATTTAAAAATACTGCTTTGCACTTTTGAGTTCTATACTTCTTAATTAATAAGGGAACTGTCATAATGCCATATAATTCAGTAGCTGTAGGGCACATGTATAAAACATCCCAAAGTGCCAGAGAAGTTGAGTATTCCAGTCAGGAAGGGGTTTTATGCTGGTGTGATACTCAAGGATTTGACTATCTTGTTATGATATTCTGCCTTTGCTTTCAGACAGAAATCTCAAAGTTCCTTTTTCGTTATCTCAGAAAAGGTTTGAAATGGCATCCTGCTTATGCTTGGCTTAACTTGGTTTCTGGAATTACTGGGGAATTGTACATTAACAGGGCTGAGGCATCAGCTAGTTAATTTGTAACTTCTGCTGTTTGCAAAGTAGATCATGTCCTTTTCTCCTTCCTCCTCTGCCCTGCAGAATTGGCCTGTGGCCTGGCTTTCTAGCTCCAGCGGTGGTTCAAGGGGCAAGGTATTTTTGGTGATTGACTGAACCTGATTAGCAGTATAGGAGAGAGATGGGGGATGCCTGTATTGTTCAGATGTTGTTGGTCTGTATTCTCTGTAGCTCAGAAAAAAAGAGGTTTTGCTGTTTGACAATTGTAATGAAAAGGTGCATTTGGCATAATGCTGTGGGGTTTGTGCAAGATTCCCAATAGTAAGCAGAGCGCAGCAGACTGTTTCGCTGGAGTGTCTTTGCCTGTGGCTGATGTTCCATGCCTCTGCAAGTACAATTGTAAGTCTGCACTAGAAATGGAGTTTATTCTGCTAATGAGATAACATTTTATTTTCTTTTCCCCAACAGTAGCTGCTGCTAACTGAATATGTTATGGATAGTCAAATGTCAATAGGAAACACACATCCTTGCTTACTTTAGCAGATAGTGTTCGAGATGTATTTTCAAAATCATCTGAATAGTAATATTCACTGTAGCTGATGTTTTAGCAGCCAATATAGTGATCTTAAACATACCAACAGATTTTGCTGAGGTGTTCTTTTGATTTGTTTTTTTTTGCCCTCCTCCTTAATGAGATGTCTCTTTTGTGCCCAATTATGGGGAGGAACATCTAAAGTATTCCAGTGAAAAGTACTTTCCTCTCTGTAGTAGTAAGTATAGTGCTGTAAAATCTTCTGTGCTGTGATATGGAATCAAGGTGGAAAGAACTTTCTGAAATTCATGTGTGCCTTGGTCCTGAAGAGAGTACCTTTATCCCAAGCAGAAGTCACAATCGTATCAAAAAACAGGTTTGGATTTTATTTCTGAGCTTCATGTGATGCCATTTCTATCATATTGAAAATCTAATGCTGCTATCCATAGAATGGGGGTGCAGTTCATATCCACTGCTCAGTTCAACAGGGTTCTTTAAGGTATACCTCTCTCCTTCAGAAGTTAAGGGCTTTGAGAGCATCTGGGTCAGAACACCATTCAGCTGACTGAAATGACACACTGGCAGTGGCAACATCTGCTTGTCCAGACCTGCAGATTCATCATGTGTTTTATGTAAGAACCAGTGGTCTCTTTTTCATCTATAGAACTTCTTGGGTTTGTCCATACTTAACTGAACACTCCCTAAAACTCAAGAGTCTCTGCAGAAGTTAAACCCTGATAATGTAGGCTCCTGATGCTTATTTCAGCACCAAAGTTGTACTCTGCTAATAGAACAAAATCAAATGAGGACAAGTCTGCAGAAGGCAACTAGAAAAGCTGATATTCTAGAACCTGGTACTGCATTTTCTGTATCGTAGCTTTGGTAATATTGTCTACATCTTTGTGGTCTCCCTTGATCTTGATATGGAGAAAACAGGTGCAGATCAGTTGGTTTCTGAGCACTGCTAGTTTCAGTCTGCTCAGGAGAAGACTGTGACCACTGAATTGCTATATTCAGCATTTATTTTGGTGAAATATTGCAGCTGTATTCCCTAGCAGTCAAGATTGTTGAAATGCTTGACCTGCCTTTCCAGAGCAATAAGGCAAGACACTGGACGTTTTCATTGAAAATCATGTTCCTTGGAGTGACGGAGTATGCAGGTTGCTTGCTACTGAGTTTTGCTTTCATGTTACCAATACGCTATGTGAGAGGCTGACCGCTTATTTGAGTGGACCAAAGACAGCTGATGAAAGAGCTATAAAAAAGATTCCACTTCACGCCGCTTGCATAATCCCACTCTTTTGGCAGATTAATGACCGCTAACTCCACAATGTGGAGAGTTCTGACATGGAATATTGGATCTGATGAGCTGGGTTAAACAGAAAATATGCCTTAAGTTCAATGATTTTTAGTTCATAGAGAAACTGAGGGGGGGGAAACCTCACAAACTGAGAGAAAGAATGCAAGTTTGGTCAGGCTGGCTCAGTTCTCAGCTAAATAAGGATGTATAAACCAATTTTCTTGACTATCCTGTTCAGCAATCTCTACACAGTTAAAGCAACCCAATTATCATATTTTCCGCCCCCAAAAGCATGAGATGTATTGACAAAAGGAAAGGGAAGTGGGAAAAAAACACGATTATACCTGTTGGAGCTGTGCTGTTTCCCTCAGTTCTGATTGAAAGCAATATTTTGCTTTTGCGATCCATAGGACAGTCTTCTGCATATTGTATCCTTACTCTTCTGCTTCCTGTCTTGTTCATTTTGGAGGACCAGCTAATAGTATATGCTGGCACCTGGTGGAATAGAGTTGGGATAGTTTGCTAAAAGCAGTTTACAGGCATCTGTACTGGTTACCACCTAAACCATTGCCCAGTCTCCCCCCGCCATCTTTACCATTTTCTTCACTCAGAGAATAAATCGACTCCCTCATGTACCACATACCATATTTATAATTTAATATTTGTTATTTACAGTGCACTAGGTTCCAAGAAGAGAATTCCTATTGTTGGATGAATGATCCAACTAATCCAGGAGGCTAATCCAGGCAGACAGATACATAGCTCTTAATGTAAGAGCATTTGTGAGAACATAGTGCTAGAACAGCAGGATATATCTGTGGGTTTACACAGGCAGCCAGTACTTTTAAAGCACCTTTTTCTCCCTTTAGAGTCCATGAGTTTTATTTAGGATGTTAACTTAAAAAAAAAAAAAGTGTATTTATAAATAGCATTCTGGGTCTACCAATAGCCACTTTCAACAGAAGGTATTGAGTTACTATCTTAATAAATGTGTAATGCTGATGTAAATGGCAAAGCTAAAAGTGATTAATGAACTTTGATTTCCTTACCTATGGTTCCAAGCCTCAGTCCTTCTGTCATCTGTAGTTATTCACTCTCTGCAACCCATTAGATGAGTGTCATGTCCTCATATGTAAATACAGCTATATATTGTGAGGGAATTCTAACTCTAGAAAAGAAGGAAATGTAATGAATGAAGGCTAATGTTGTTGGTATGACTTTTCTCTTGAACAGGGCCTTGTTAAGCAGCTTTTTTTCTTGTGTTGGTTTCTCCACTGTTGCATAATAATGAACATATTAATTGGAATGAGGCCATACTAGAAAGCAGAGGAGGAGATGGTTGCAATGTTCGTATCTGCAAGCATGTAAGGTCCTTCTAGATGTCAGCAAGTGGCTGACCTTACTGTGTTGACTGTTGCTGTCCTAACTGATTGGAATGAACGAGAGGAAGCAGTGCACCTGTTTAATAATCATCTGGTCCCTCAGGTTGAAAGTTTGTCTCATCAAGGAAGTTGTTGCTTCCTTACTGTATTAGTCTGGCCCACAGGAAGGGAGTGCAGAGCTCTTCAAATCTTTCTAGTGTTCTTTGAGGTAATAACTAAAATTTCCTTAGGCCTGGAGATGTGAAGAGATACTTTGCTCGCACTTCTGTCATATGCATTTCCTCTCATCCTCTCTAGATTACAGGGTCTAGTAAATTCTTCCACATTTTAATCTGCGACAGTATTTAATGCACATCTTATTGGTAATGGTTATCAACAGTGAGTTCATAACAAGTAGGTATCTAAAATAACTTTTTATCAGCCTTCTCCACGAGCTGTGACAATATCTGTGCAAATTAAAACACTACAGAAACATAGATGAAGCCAATATTATGTATTTGCAATAAAAATCCTTTTAAGAAGTGTAATAAACACACCATATCCTTCTGTTTACATTTTCTCTGAGTATAAAGTAGCCAAATGTATTCTTCAGCAGAGGGCTTATGATAAAGTTATAGGCTCGTGATGTTTAAGAGATTGAGGAAGGGCAAATTCAAAGGTGGGGTTTGTATCCCTGATCAGTTTAGTTACTTTAGAGGCGCCTACATCCAGCATTCAACTAGAGAAGATAGTCAAATGTCTACCAGGTGTTTGAATGAAGTCTACCAAATGGCGGATCTCTTTCTAATGTTTATTTACAAAGAAAAAGTTAAGGTGTCATTTGAAAAGATTCCTAAAGTGGCCAAAACTCTTAATAGTTCCAGTCAAGGTGCATATTCTCTATATTTTATGATATAGACAAGTACAAATGCTGGTTATCTTAACAGCATTCTTCATGAGCTTGATTGCCTTCATCTGCTGTTGTCATCTTCTCCCCTACTGAACAGATGACTTAATCCAAGTGATAATCTTAAATAATAAAGTTTACTGTAAAGGGTTAGCAAAATAAACAATCCAAAAGAAATAGACCTTTTCGCGTTTTCTCTGCAGTCCCTTAGTCATGACTGGTGTCAGGAAGCAGTATTAGACTCCCCTCAGGTCCAACTCACATGTAGCTAGGAAGTTGAGGGTATGTTTCAGGGTATATATTCCTTTCTCTCTGCACCAGGGGTACCTTTTGTCTATCCTTTGATGGTACCATTTCATCCTAACAGATTCAGTTCCATTATACAGCCCTGGACTTGGTGCATTTAGGGCAGAATCATTCATTGCTTTCTTGCATTTTATTCTGGTCCAGTTGTTTTGATCAAATCTGTAGACTGAACAAGGACTATGAGATTGACAAGGCATTGATTTTTATTCTTCTGGACATGCTGCAATATGAGGTCTAATAGGTTTAAATAGAACCCCTTGACACTTGTTCTTTCCTGTCCTTTTTCTTTTCAGCCTATTCGCACTAGCTACTATGTTAAGTTTTGTAGTATCATTACTGCACAAGACAGTAGATTCTTGAAGCTTAGGTTTTCTGGCTTTCTAAGGGGAAACACTACTAACTTCTTTGATTGTTCCATGCCTGGCTTATGATTAACTGAAATGTCTTTGAACCACTTTCAAGCTGTTGTAAACTATGTCATAGACAGAGAAGAAAAAAATCCAATAGAAACTGCTGTGAAGACTTGAAAAAACTAATTTTAAATGGCACTAATATTATTAAAAAAAAAAAAAAAATCTCCTAGTTACTCTTAATTCTGTTACCAACAAGAATAGGGATTTATATGCAGTTCTGAGCTAAGCTGATTTTGCATGTACTTTCAGGGGGTAAAAAAAATCACAGAACTTGAAACCAATACACAAAAACATTAGTTCAAATGGAGTCTGAATCTGTACACAAGAACAGGTTAGAATGGATATTGGAATACAGCCTCTAGCATTTGCTGCTGTGATAGCTGAAATACATTGCTGCAAAATGTTCGGTGCAGTTATGAACTGAAATTCTCTGCGTTTCATTTACTGCTTTTGTTAGTCCAGATTGCTAGGATAAATTTTAAATACAAATATTATTCCTCATCAGGTGGTTTGCTCTGCCTGTTATCACCACTCCATGATGTTATCATGCTGTAAATGGACCTCTTCCTGTTTCTTTGCCCTTTCAGCAATTCTAAAGATGTATTCTTCCCCTCTAATTATGCAGTATAGGCTACTTCTGCATGGTCAGTCAGTTATCAACATCCACTGAAAATGCTTGTTGTAACTCAGTCTTCTTTTTGGCCCCTGTGCTTCTGGCAATATTGTAGCTGCATTTATTTGGGGGACTCTGAAACCAGTCTGTGAAAGGAATTTGCAAAAGTTACCACTGCTCAGAAGATCTGAAAACCAGAACTGGAGATTTTTTTTCCCTTCTCTAAGCATGCAGACCCATGAGGGCCTTCCCACTGCATTGCAGTCAGTATTGATGGGGCCTAAAGGCAGGGCTAATATATGGAAAAGGAAACTTAAGCTAAACGGAGCTATCTCTGAGTTCATACAATGAGCAATATGAAATTCATGCTGTGATTGTCTTACACAGTTTCCTCATCTGGGGAGCACACCAGTCAGGGAGCTGGTTAGAGCTTATACAGGAAAAGCGGGCTGCCGCGTGAACAGCATGAACCGTCTTCATATGCAGGGATTACCACATACGATCATGACAAGAGATGTACACAGGAGGACTCCTTGGTTTTGTAACAAATTTCCACATTTGAAAGAAGAAACTGAGGCAATTCGTCTTTTTTTCAGCTGTATACTCCCAGATTTGTGTTAGGTCTGTCTTGCTGACCAGCTGTGTTCTACCAGAAATAGTTTGAGAAGTTTTTTTTAAGTAAGGCAGTTTCCACCCGCAGCACTTAGACATAGTAGCATAGGTTGCAAGTGCAAACCATCGTTATATTTACACTATCATTACATATAACAAAAGGGGGAAATGCCAATAACAGTCAGTTGCCCCCTGTAAAAAAAATGTATCTACCTTCCATGAAAATTAGAATAATTTTAACAGTGAGTTAAGGTTGTGCTTGTTAAGTAAGATGTCAGGTGACTTGTCTATCCTATAAACACCTACTTATATCTAACCTATATTTTGTGTTCTATTTGTCCTTAAGGACAAAAGAATTTTTGAATTGCCAATACAGGACACTGTCATTTCCAGTCCTGCTTGTAGAACAAAGGCATACTTAGTACTCTCTACATCAAGCGTTTTTGTACAATTGAGCCCTATGTTTCTGCATGTCAGGCATTTAGTTAGCTGCTGATCTACACAGAACATGTATAATTTCCCTGGAGCACAAATCAGGATTTGGGAGCACTTTACAGAAAAAGTAAAAGTTATGATGGTGGTGCTTGGATGTAGTGGCCATGTGGAGGGAACAGGTCAGAGTCCATTGCTCTGTAGTAGTGTCGGCTTTCAGATTCCGAATGCGAAGACTGAGAGGTTGTTGTCGCTATGATCAAAGAGTGATCATTTGATACTGATATGATCATTTGATGATGATCATATGATCACAGTGATAGGACGAGGGGTAACGGTTTTAAACTGAAAGAGCAGATTAGATATTAGGAAGGAATTCTTTACTGTGAGGGTGGTGAGACGCTGGCCCAGGTTGCCCAGAGAAGCTGTGGCTGCCCCATCCCTGGGAGTGTTCAAGGCCAGGTTGGACGGGGCTTTGAGCAACCTGGTCTAGTGGGAGGTGTCCCTGCCCATGGCAGGGGGGTTGGAACTAGATTATCTTTACAGTCCCTTCCAACCTAAACCATCTTATGATTCTATAATGTGAATTACTAGAAGTACAGTTACAATTTTGTTTTATTTTGGTTTTTTATTACTCTTTACAAAAAAGGAAGAATACTGCTATGTAGTTCTAGTCATTTGTTTTAAACCACATAAACTCTCAGAAGGGGATATGCCTGGCACCTTTACAGCTTTCTGTCAATGGCATAGGAACTGAATTGAGGAAATACCTGGTTGTTTGCCCTGGGTATTGTAAAGGTAAAGCATGTATCAGCACAACTTTTTTTTCCTCCCCCTTCATCCAACGTGTGTCTTTATATTTGGTCGAGGTTTTGGCCACTTTGCTTAGTGAAATGATTTAGGGGAAGTCTTTAAATGCTGAACAGCCCAAAATGAACGAGTCACATCCCTATTAGAGTGGCATTATTTCAGGCGGGACTTACATGGCTGTGTCATTTTGAGCTGTCCCGACCATCGAGTAGTGGGCAGGGTATTTTCAAAGACGTTTTAGCTTTAATTATCCTACAGTTTTTTTGGGGGGTGAGGAAGGAGGGGCTTTCCAGCCTGCCTCCCTAAAGGCGACCGGCGTTCCGAGGCGGGCCGCGGGGCCGCCAGCCCCAGGTGCGCCCCGGGCCCCCGGCCGCCATCTTGAGCTGCGGGGAAGGAGGTGAATACCAGACGAAAAAAGGAGCGTCTGCGCTCAGGCCCCAGCCTGCTCGCACTCGTTTGCTCCTCCACAAAGTGCAGCGGTTTTAAAAACGAGCTGGAGGNCTGTGTCTCTTTAGCACCCGGGGTCTTGCACAGGGCCGATGAGAGACCGGGGTGTGCGTCCCAAGAGCGGAGACATCACCTCGTGCTTTGGGATCGGGCTTTAAACTCTCGTAAGGGCAAAAAAACCATCCGTGCTTTTCCCCCTTCTCCCCCTGGCCGCCGAGCACCCCTCGCTCGGCGGGGCGGGGCGTCACGGCCCCGGGGCGCGGGCGGTTCGGGCAGGGCTGAGGTGAGGTAGCCTTGTGCCGCGGTGGAGGGGGAATGGCGAGGGTGCAGAACAGCCAGGGGTGAGGAGGAGGGCTGGAGCCTTGCCTTGCCTTGCCCTGCCCGGGGCCTGGCACAGGGCGCTGGGGGCAGCCGGCCGGAGTCCAGCCAGCTCAGCTAGTGTGCCGAAGGGGGGGTTCACCCCACTTGCTGTTGCCTTCTCCAGCACGGTTTTTGAACTCAATTGGTACTTTTCATCTCTTAACAGCTGATTTTGCAGTACAAAGTAAGGAACACAGATTGCATCTCGGTGGTGGAAACTCAATGAATTGCTGCGCTTTGTACTGCTCAGTCAGCGTGTTCACAAAATTAAGGGTTTTCTTCTGAACCAACCTGCTCTTTAAAAATCTCTTCAGAGATCAAAGTGCCTTGCTTGTTGACTGGCTGTCCTGAAAGAACAATCTGAGTGGCCCAAACAGTTCTACAAGCACTGCATGTCTGTAAAAGGTGCCTTCTAGGGAAACGTGGATGAGCTTTCACCTCAGGGCCACTGCAGTGGAGAACGTGCAGTAGATTCCTTTCAACTTTTCCTCCCCAACAGCTATTAGTGATTAGCCAGGTGTGCTGACTTCAAAGGGGACAAATACCTGCCAGGCTAAGAAAGAGACCCCATTTGGGAGTTGGTTTCCCTCATGCAGTCTGATGGGCTTGGCTGATTTAAAATGAAAACTAAATGTAAGAACAGAGCAAAGAAAGTGACCTGTAGGTGTTCAAGCTAACATCTCCGTACTGGCCGATATTTTTCTTGGAAAACACTGAGTGATATTTTTATAATGTATCACTTTCATATGTTTTATATCTCAATTGAAGTTCAGGTTCTCTAGTCTCTATGAACAGCCAGTGTGTTCTTGTTTGGTACTGTGATGGTGATAGCTCTCATTGCTTGGAGAAATAGTTACTTGCATTCTGCATCCAACAAAGGCAGTAACAGCTTAAAAAATTTAGTGGGAATGTTTGCTCTGTGGAGCCACTGAGCAACATTAAAATACTGTTAAAACACTGTTTTCTCTATCCCAGAGGATTTTGATATGTTCTAGTATCTCCTCTGTGCTATTGGTAACTCCAGGTTTGGACTTTGTATTTGATGAAAAGCTGTGCACTTAAATAGGTCTGATCTTATCTGCGTAACAAGTGGTGTATGCAACAGTTCTGACCTCTAATGGTCAGAAAGAGCAGTATTCTCTGAGACACTTTTTGCAAGGATTGTGAGATGCTAGTTTGTCATGATTGTGAGAATGATACTGAAAAGGTGTAAAGAATCTGGTCCACCTTTATTTTCTACACTAGTGAACTTGTCTCTCCACCCCAAATCTCAGGGAAGATTGTCTTTAATGGTACTTTCAAGTAACTTGGAGAAAGAAGGACATAATTTAATTTTCAAAATTTCTTATATCTAAAATCTTTAGAGGGTCTAAACCACATTTGAATTCCTTTAAAAGCTTGTTGAAGGACGAGTTGGAGACAGAAGGAGCAGAGAGATTGTAGAAGCTCTAGTGAAGTTTAACCGTGTTCCATGCTGGTTCAGGAACTCCTGCATTTGCAATTACTCTGTCATTTGTTTTAACTACACAGAAACACAAAATGTTAAGTTTGCTATCTGGAGATGAGGGAGAGAGAGTCATTTTTGAGGTAAGAAGTCATCTTTTGGGGTGGGACTGAGGATGCTGTCTTTCTTATTGCAGGCAAAACGAGCAGTACAGCGAGGAGCTACAGCGGTCATCTTTGACGTTTCTGAAAACCCAGATGCCATTGATCAGGTATGAAGAAGGGAGCCTAGTTTTATTACAGCCTCTGTTGGGTTCTTTTAGGGTTGCTGAGGCAAGACTTGAGAGCATACAGGTCTTAGAGCACACCTACCGTAAGACATCCAGCTACTGACCCTGGGTAACATGGTGTTGTGGTTTTTCTGCTCATCTTCTAGCAGGCAAGAAGGAATGGAGGCGCTGAGAATGTGGTAGAAAGAGAAAAGTTTAGCGAGTTATCTTTTTCTTCTAGCCTTTGCTAGAATCCAGAATCCAGGTCTAGGATTGAGGTTTTGAGAAAGGATAGAGGCAAATTTTTTGTGGCCCATTATCTAGTCAAGGAGGTTTTCTTTGCCCAGCTCTGTGTATGAAACACAAGGTGTTTGGCCCTACCTAGCTTATGATCAATACTATTGTTGAGCAGCAGCTATTTTGAGTTCGCAAAATGGCTTTCAAACCCAATTCTAAACAAGATTCTTACAAAACTGTCCTAGTTTTGACAGGGATAGAGTTAATTTTCTTCCTAGTAGCTGGTGTAGTGCTGTGTTTTGGATTTAGGATGAGAATAATGTTGATAACACGCTGATGTTTTAGTTGTTGCTGAGCAGTGCTTACACTAAGTCAAGGACTTTTCAGCTTCTCGTACTGCCCTGCCAGCGAGGAGGCTGGGGGTGCACAAGAAGGTGGGAGGGGACACAGCCAGGACAGATGACCCAGACTGGTCAAAGGGATATTCCATGCCATATGACATCATGCTCAGCATATAAACCAGGGGGAAAACCTGGCCAGGGGCCACTGCTTGGGAACAGGCTGGGCATTGGTCGATTGGTGGTGAGCAATTGTTTTTCAGTTGCATCACTTGTCTTTTCTTGGGTTTTATTTCTCTCTCTTTTTGTTATTTTCCTTTTCATTACAATTTGTTGTTGGGTGGTTGGTTTGTTTGCTGGGTGTTTTTTTGGTTAGGTTTTTTTTTTTTTTTTTCCTTCCAATTACTAAACTGTTCTTATCTCAACCCATGAGTTTTCTCACTTTTACTCTTCCAATTCTCTCCCCCATCCCACTGTGGGGGGAGAGAGCAAGCGGCTGTGTGGTGCTCAGTTGCCAGCTGGGCTTAAACCACGACAAAAACTTATAAACGTTTCTTTCTTGTTTGCAGCTGATGATTTCTGGCCTACCTATTTTGTGGACAAGCAGGGTTTTTCTTTTTGGGGGGTCTTGGTACAACTTCCATCTTTTCATTTGAAGTGGGTGGGATAGTAGCTCTGTGAAATGCTTTGTCAACATCCTTGCACCCAATTCAGAATTATTTGAGTTAGAGAGAAGAAACATAGCAAGCACAAAAATAGTCTGTATTTGGTTTAGTTTTGTTTTGTCTTGAAACAAAACCGTTTCTGCTACAGCAGAAACAAGTGAAGCTGAATGTTTTAAGTGCAGCCTGAATTTTGTGGGGAAAAGAGAGACCGTCAATGCAATGTTTACATTAAGAAAGGTGACTTTAATTCTGAAATGAGCATCTATTGGACAAAGGAATGCAAACCCTGTGCAATGGATGCTTTGAGAATTGTGTTCTGCATGTGCATCAAGGCTACAGCCTTGATCTTGCAAACATTCTCAGGGATATTTTTTCCCCTTTTATACACACAAAAATTATCTGTACAAAGACATGATCTGTCTTTTTCCATTTTTTTCTCTGTATTACAGCTTCCAGTTACTTTCACCCATCCTGCTCTGAGCTTGCAAAATTGAGTTACTGCCTCTTGCTCTCTTTCCTCCACCAGCAATAGCTGTCCTTCCTTGATTCTTGATAATAAACTGGATGCAACTGTCCCCAATAGCTGGGAAACTAGTCTAGTGGATGACTGAATATTTTGGATGTACCAATAAAATGGAAGAAGGTTAGTGGCTTAGTGTAGTAGCGGACAAAGTAGGCTCTGTTAGAGGACAGCGCAGCAGCCTATGCAAACACTCACAAACAGGAGAGGAATGACTAGACCAAGCTTTCATACTCTAAGCGTAAGAGTTACTTGATTAGCTCCCTTCTTATGCTGCTCTGAACACTTGTGTTTCATGTGATTTGATTCTCAGCCAAAGTCTTCAGAACCCTTGACATCAGGGGATACTAATTAATTTGTCTTAAAATAAGTACCATTTTGGTACTCACAGTGGAATTGTGGAAAACAATGACAGATGGAGGAAAGACTGACATGAGTTAATCTGGAGTATCTTTGATTCAAATGAAAGTATCCTAAGACACTGAGGGGAGCTGCTAAGGAAGCTTTCCCAGGTATGCTTGTTACCAAGCAATAGAACAACAAAGGGAGAGTGCTTTGAAAGGGACGAGTAGAGTATTATGAAAGGCGATCCTTCCTGCCAGTCAATGAACAGAAATAGGAAGCAGGCCTGACATGAGAAGAATTGTCCTCAGATAACTTGGTAGCAGAATTGTTACCAAATGAAAGGGCTTTACATACAGATTTTGTGGGTTTTATTCCCATTGATCTGAATGTCTTTTGCTGTAGACTAAGAATGAAACTTTTATTTTTAGAAATACTCTGTGAAGTCTGATTTGTTTCTTAGTTGTACTTTTGCATAGATTGAAGAGGAATAGCCGCACCCAGAGCATCATGTTTAGCAAAAGTCTGGCAGCGTGCCTAAGCTACTGAAGAATCGGGTGAATTCTTTCTTAGACAAGAAAGCTTGAGAGAGAATACGTCTCTGGGAACATAGGGACAGTGATTGGATATGGCCTTAGGCCAATAAGCCTTGTAGACACTTAGGATCCCTGGGTTGCATTCAAGTACTCCAGCTAGTTTTTAGCTCTTCAGAAGACATTAGTCTTAAAAATAGTTTGATCAATGTTCTCAGAAGCCTAGTAAAATACTAGGAAGAATCTGTTTTAAAGTCTCAATGAAATCTGTCACCATCATCTGGACAGATTAAGTAGAGTACTTTGTAAGCAGGATGATAAACCAGTCAGTTGGTAATTTCTACATGTTTTAGCCAGAAACAACAGGTAGATACAGTATCTCTGTGTCCTGGTTTTGGCTGGGATAGAGTTAATTTTCGCATGAAGCTGGGAGAGGGCACAGCCAGGACAGCTGACCCAAACTAGCCAAAGGGGTGTTTGATACCATATGATGTCATACTCCATATATAACTGGGGGAGTTGGAAGGGGGTGGTGGGGCTGGACATCAGGTTCCAGGTAGTGAGGAACTGCATTGTGTACCACTCACTGTGTATATTCTTTTATCAGTATTATTGTTATTATTTTTCTTTTCCTTTGCTGTTCTATTAAACTGCCTTTATGCCAACCCATGAGTTTTACCTCTTTCTCCCTGTTCTCCTTCCCGTCCCACGGGGGAGGGGGAAGAGTAAGCGAGCAGCCGCATGGTTCTTAGTTGCCGACTGGGGCTAAAAAAGTGCTATTCTTGTTCAACTTGCTCATGTTCCCGTCATCTCATTCTTTCCCCTGTACCATTTCCATTTGCTTGTCAGTGCCTTGCTTATTTTGTATTGACCAGCCTCTATATTAGGATTTTTCTTGTGGGTCAGAATAAGCTATATGAATTTATCATGTTGGTGCCATTTGTAACAGAAAAATTCTTTTGTCTTGTTATTCCCTACTCTGGTATATAGTTTAGCAGATTGTTTTTCTGGATTTATTGGCCAGAGAAATTATGCAGTCTCCACACTTGAAGGTTTTCAACATCTGACTGGATAAAGCCCTGAGGAGCCTGGTCTGATGTCATAGTTGACCCTGCCTTGACCAGGAGGTTGAACTGGTAGGGCGCCTTCCCACCCACATTGTTTTCTGATTCTATGATTTGGCCTTTCAAAAAAACTTTGCTGGACCTGGAAGGAAGTTTCAGAGTGAATTAAGCTATCAACTCATATGCTTTAGTCTTTGAGGCCCCCATTCTGCAATCAATAGCTCTAGTGGTTGCTAGAGCCCAAATAACTGTTTGAATGAGTTTGCTGAGTTAAACAGCAGAAATTACAGACTTTAATACATTGACTAGGTACAAAGAGCCTGAAAGACAGGACTCTGACATGAGATTGTTCAGGAAGCTGAAGAAATTTGTATGTGAATAATATAACTATAAAGTTGAAATAACAAAAGGTTCAGAAAATGTAGCAAGGCCAATTCTTATGGAATGTGCAGATTTTTGTTCTTCTTCATTATGAGGTTTAATTTATTACAGTATTAGCATATGCGCTGGCACATAATGCGGTTAAGTTAAAGTTGCTGTTCAGAAATAACATTTGCTTATCCTTAATCTTAGTTTTAGCTGGTAAAAAAACCAGCAGCTTAAGTCAAAAGCTTAATTCAGGTTTTAACTCTGTGGAACACTGAGGAAGGTCTAGGCTAGAAGAGAGCAATTGGTGCTTGAATCAATTTCACATTTGTATTCCTTTACTCTTCTCTCCATTGTCCAAAAGAGAGGTAGTTTTCCTGAAACATGCCTTTTGACTAGATTATTTTTTTGTTCTAGCTGAACCAGGGCTCAGAGGACCCTCTGAAGAGACCAGTGGTGTATGTGAAGGGTGCTGATGCTGTCAAGCTAATGAACATAGTTAACAAGCAGAAAGTGGCACGAGCAAGGATTCAGCATCGCCCCCCACGGGTGAGACTTTAAGAAACTTTATCTAGGTATTACACTGCTGTTACTTCATGCAGTGCTTGCTAACTGCACTGAGTGTGAAGATGCTTTGGTGCTCCCCATGAGCATTAACACATGTGAAATTCTGTTGACCTAAATAAATTGAGCAACTGCACTGTGGACAAGCAGCTACACTTGATGTAAGTATAGAATCCATAACGTGGCATCTGCTGTCTTTCATAAGGATTCTTTTGAATATATGAACGGCTAAAAATTTTATATAATAGAAGTTTTCCTTTTTCTTAATTAAATAACTTAATTATTGCACGCTCCTGGTAGTTCAGATTTGTAAGGTAATCTGGCCTGTGTTAGTTAATAATTCTGTGTGGTATTTTAAACGTGGGTTAATTATTTGATACCTGATATTTGTAACTGTAATATAAAACAGGTTTTCTAGAGGTTTTTTTGAACGCTCTCTACATGTAGTTTACAAAAGAAGAACAAGGCTAGAGGTCATCCATGTCCCGGTCACCACTTTGGATTTGTTGTATTTTTATGGAATTCTGTTAAGAAATGTATTTGAGAAGTGGACCATTCAGTGAAAATTCAAATGTTGATTTTCACTCACTTAAGTATACAAGCAAACCAATAAATCATGAAAGTTTGTGTTAGTGCGATTCACTCAGTCCAGAGACACTATAAATCTGACATCTTGTGACTGGCATTCTGTGTATTTCATTCACTTGCAGTGACATGAAACCCAGATTTTTGTCTCATAGAATCCTAGTTAATGAACAGAATAGTGTGGACTTTGACTTTTGCCATTGTGACTGTGTATATTTGACAATGACCGCTGAGAAAGTAGAGGAGATAAGAGAAAGGAGCAATAGATTTGAGTATGATCTAAAGAAAGGAAAAATAATATTTTTGTTTTAATTTTTAAGCAACCCACCGAGTACTTTGATATGGGAATTTTCCTGGCCTTCTTTGTGGTTGTGTCTCTTGTTTGCCTCATTCTTCTTGTCAAGATCAAACTGAAACAGCGACGTAGTCAGGTAAGAGCAGTAATGGTATATTCACTGAATGCTGAAAGTCAGCTTCTTTTACTTTGTCCTAGAACTTGCTCGCTACTTTTGGAAATGCTGGACACTTACTTAGAATAGCCATCTTTCTGGAAGGGGTTTTATCCATGGATGTAGGCCTTTGGAAGAATTTGGAAACGTCTTTAAAGGGCATCTACATTGACCTGTGATGTTCATTCAGTTAAATTCTGAAACTAAGAGAGTACTGAAGTGGTCTGTTTAGGTATTGGGCAGGAAGAACGTTTCTGGTTCTTCAGAGATTGATTATCAGTAGCACTGGTTCTTAATGGGAGAGGTTTGCAAGGTAAAAAGTTTGATTAGGAGAAAGTCTAGGTGAGATATTTTGAGTTTGTCCCATTAAACATTAAAGGGAAAGCAAATGGAAACTAATGAACTCTGTAGTTGTGAACTTTCCAGTATATACATGTAAAAGGAATACAAAGCACTATAGATGCTTAGGACTCTTGCTTTGGACATACTGAGTAGGAATCCAAAGATGTTATGGGCCAACAGCAGTGTTAAAAAGGAAGAGGATAAATTCTACAGTAAAATGAGAACAACCCACTTCCTCAACTTATACTATTGATTAAATTCGAGCGGAAGGGGAAATAATACAGCTAGTTTAGTAACATTTCGTTTTAATCCCTCTCCCAAATATTGCTTGTGGTAATTCGGAAGTAACAGCATAGTGGGGCATTACAGTCAATATTGACAGTTCAAAAAGAGTTCCTGACCAAGTCTTATATGTTGCCTTGAATAGCTGCTGCCTATTAATTGAGCAGTTGCAGTGTATCCCAATTGTTGGCACTTTTACCCTGGTTTCAATTCAAAGTAGCTTATCATTCTCACTACTGCTTGTGGCATACATTCTTTTCATGAGGCTTCTGATCTAAATTCTAGTTAGCCTTCTCTCTGCTTAATTTATGAAATTGTATGTTAGCCTGGGCCTGACATGATTTGGTAAGATACATTAATTTGATATCGTGATGTTTCTCTGCTACTACCTATAGTCCCTTATGCAGCAGTGTTACCCTTTTTTTTTTTTCTCTTTTTTTCCTCTCCTTTCTTCTGTTGCAGAATTCCATGAACAGGCTTGCAGTGCAGGCACTGGAAAAAATGGAGACCAGGAAGTTTAAGTCCAAAAGTAAGGGACACCGGGAAGGTAGCTGTGGAGCACTGGACACACTCAGTAGCAGCTCCACCTCTGACTGTGCCATCTGCTTGGAGAAGTACATTGATGGGGAGGTAAAGGATAAATGGTTTCTTCAGAATGGACTGAGAATGTAGCTGGTTTATTTTAGCATTGTGGTATGTGGCTGGCTGTTCGGTACGTTGTCTACTGAGGTTATGCCGCTTGCCAGACTGATTGCATTGAGTACCCAACTCAACCTCAACTTCATTCTGCACTTCTCAAAGAAATCGCAAGGGCTTTTCCCCATACTACAAAGTGAGAGGTGAGGGATCTGATTCTGCAAGTTGCTCCCTCCAAGTTGTTTTTCTGAGGAAGAACTCGTAAAGAAGTCGGGGTTACCTCAGCATTTATTTCTCTGGGTATTTTTAACAAATTGTGTGCTAAGGGTGATGGTGCACGCAAGGTCTGTTTGATGTAAGAGATACTCAGGCTTTGATGGTACCTTGTCTTTAAAACGTCAGGTACGCAGCATTGCTGGGAAACTAGAGGAGGAGACGCCAAAAGGTTCAGGAGCCTTTTTTTGACTCCTCAGTTACCATCACTGCACCGATGTCAGTGCTTGCTTTCTGTGACACAGTTCTGCCCAGAGGAAGAAATGAAAGGATGAAATAGAAAATAGACTCCTTAGAATAGAGGCAGTCAGTAATCACAGCTTTAAATTTCCATTAAAAAAAAGTATTAGAGGACATTTTACTTTGAAATTATTCATGAAAGATTCATAATTTTTCTGGCAATAGGAAACACCAGCTTCAATATTTGAGTGCTACAAGCTACAAACAGAAAGTTAATTCAGTTAGATGATGGGAAATTATTCAGAGGAGCAAGGATGAAGGCAGACAAGAACTTCAGAAGGGCTGTATAAAACTAACTGGACAGGAAATTAATGCATGAACTTTAGCATGAAGTGATATACATAGGGAAGAGCTTCACATGTTTAAGTGATGGATTGTGAGATGAACGGTACTGTTCAGGAGCAAGATCTTGAAGCTGGTTTAGGTAGCTTTGTGAAAGCAGATTGGTGCTTTGTGGCAGTCAAAAAGGCAAATCAGATATTAGAAATGAGAAGGGGAAATCTAGAGAACTGAACAGAAAACGTAATTATACCACTGTGTAAGTTTAGTCATGCTGTCATGTTGAGTACTGTGTGCACTTCTGATCTCATTTCACAAAAGATGTGTTGGAAACAAAAGTGCTTCAGAAAAGGGCAGTCACAAAGTGATCAGAGATTTGGGATGGTCTCTCTACAAAAAAAATCACTGAGTAGGCTACGACTGTTTAGTCCTAGATTACTCGGGGGCAGAGGGAGTACAAAATCATGAATGGAGAGTACGAACAGGAATCAGACGTTCATTTTTTTCCCAATACAAGATTGCACACAATTAAATCCAACTGCTAGGACCCAGTCTGAATCAAAATGTGGTGTTTCTCCACCAACAGGTAGTAGCATTGTGGAACTTACTGCCAAAGCATGTTGGAAATTCAAAACCTGAGCTCATGGAGAGACTTGAGCAGTACTTGGAAGAAAGATCTGTTGCAGGTTTCTGAACTGGCAGATATCCAGCAGGCTCAGGAAATCCTGTAAACAGATTAATAGCTGAAGGATAAGAGTGCTGGTCAAGAGAAAAAAATATCATATGTACTGTGTTGGTTTTGCTTTTCCCTGGGTGTTTTCTATTGCTAGTAGTTTTAGACAAGATGCATCATTAAATGGACTCTATTGATATATATTTTTTAAAGTTCATTTAATATATTAAGGAAAACTTTAATGATGGGCTCCTTCAAGGTGTTAGGTCATAGGCACACGCAGCAAAAAGTGTCCTAAAGAAATGTAGTCTGTCAGCATGGAGTTCTGACATGCCTGAAGACTATTATTTAGTGACAAGCTGATCACTGCCTGTTGTGCTTTTGGACTGTGTTGGAACAAATGGCATTTTTTTCCTACTTACCACTTTGAGACTAGGAATTGATCTGTTTAGTAGCTGGGTTGAAAAAAATAGGAATAAGCTATGAAAAAATCACTCATTAGGAAGGCATGCTTTTTCATGTTCCTTCGTCTGTTCCTGTAGGAACTGCGTGTCATTCCCTGCACTCACCGATTTCACAAGAAATGTGTGGATCCTTGGCTACTGCAGCATCATACCTGCCCTCACTGCCGCCATAATATCATAGGTAAGTGCTACAGTACAGATACTCTGTTGTGTCATCCATTTCGGATGTAACAGCTTACAAGATGAAACAGGAACTGTGCCTGTTTGTAAATCTCCATAGAACCCATAGTCTTTGTTGTAACGCATCCCTAGAAATACAGTTAGGACTAAGTTCTTGGAAAATGATTGCGTGCCCCGATGTAACAGGTCACATTTGTGGTTTTTCCTCGTTCTGGGTGCGATGCCCAGCAGAGGGCAGCGTTGGTCAGTTTCTGAATGCCAGGAGGACAAATAGATACAATACATGAGTATGTTTTCTCTTGGTAATTATAAAGAAAAGACAAAGTATTGGTTTTTATTTTTCTGTGGTGTTGTAACTTGGAATGTGGTTTCCCTTACTTGCCCTCTCCCCCTTCCATTTCCTCTGTCTTGAAAAAGTTTTAATACACATTTGTGTAAAATAATGTGTAAAGTGAAAACTAGAACAATTACTGCCAGCCTTGCTCTAAACCTGCAAGACCAGGAATACTGTGTAAACAGAAGGTTTTGCATATAGGAGGACAGTATCTGAAATCACTTCAGTTCTTTTCCTTTTCAAGCAAATACAACTGAGTGTTTCAAAGGCTTCCAGGCAGATGCTCTTGACTGATTTTGTTTGTTTTGTGATTTTTTTTTTTTGTTCTGCATAAAAATTTGGTGCATTTTTTTAAAAACTCTATTGTGTGGTGTCCTGATTTCATCTGGGATAGTGTTAATTTTCTTCCTAGTAGCCGGTGTAGTGCTGTGTTTTGGATTTAGGATGAGAATAATATTGGTAATACACTGCTGTTTTAGTTGTTGCTGGGCAGTGCTTACATTAAGTCAAAGACTTTTCAGCTTCTCGTACTGCCCTGCCAGCGAGGAGACTGGGGGTGCACAAGAAGGTGGGAGGGGACACAGCCAGGACAGATGACCCAGACTGGTCAAAGGGATATTCCATGCNTTTTCTTCCGGTTCTCTCTGCCATCCCACGGGGGGAGGAATGAGCAAATGGCTGTGTGGTGTTTAGCTGCCTAGCAGGTTAAACCACAACAGTCCTTTTTGGCATCCAACATGGGGCACAAAGGATTGAGATAGCAACAGATCTGACCAGAGTGTGTTAAAACAAATTTGTTACAAGCATTCATTATATCAGTTTAATAGTTGCTGGTCACAATGTTGATTTATTTGCTCTCAGAGTTGTTGTGGTTGTTCGCAAAGTTATGTTATGTGACACCTTACTTGCTGTAAACGTTTCCTGTTGTGCTGTTTATCATCTCTGGGGCCTGGATTAAGGTTATCATTCTGCTGTACTGTGCAACACTGTCTTATGATATGATAAAATTACTGGTTGTGAGACGAATCTGGTATTTGTACTTACCACTGCCATCCTCTCCATACTTCGGGAACCATGTCTTGGAAACTATTAATAATTACACTCCAACCCCTGCGACAGGCACTGCAGCTTCTCCAGCCCCTGCGACAGGCACTGGAGCTGAAGTGGAGAATCAACTGGTGCCGGTATCAGTCACCCTTATACACAAGAAGAAATATTGGATGTGAAAATCAGCTCGTTTAGTAGGGGAAGAAACTCCTACTGAGAAGGGGAAGGAGGAAGAAGTTGATGAGGCATGCTACTCTGAAGCAGGGCCATCATGAGAACAGGCGGAGGAAGAGGCAGAACTCATAAATGAGGTGGTAACCACCTGATCCCTACCCCTGAGTGAACTGCGAGATATTAGAAAAGATTTCAGCCATCGTCCAGGCAAGCATATTGTCACCTGGCCACTCCAATGCTGGGATAACAAGGCCAGTAGCCTGGAATTTGAGGGTAGGGAAGCCAAGCAGCTGGGATCCCTTTCTAGGGAAGGGGGCATTGACAAAGCAATTGGAAGAGAGACACAACCCCTCAGCCTCTGGACACAACTTCTGTTAGCTGTGAAGGAAAGATGTTCCTTCAAGGAAGATGTTACATGTCACCCAGGCAAATGAACCACCATGGAGTAGAGGTATCCAGTATGTGAGAGAATTAGCTGTGCTGGAGGTGATTTATGATGACCTGGACAATGAGCAGTTATCCAAAGATAGAAATGAAGTGAAGGGCACACAACCCATGTGGCAGAAGTTTGTATGGAGCGCACCGTCGTTGTATGCCAACTCATTGACAGTAATGACCTGGAAAGATGGAGAGGGACAAATCGTGGACAAATTGGCTGGCCAAATCTGTCAATATGAAGAAGTCTCTCTTTTTCCCTATGGGCTTGTGTCTTGGCTGTGGAGAAACTGTCCCAGGAGTTCCAGGAATTCAAAGAGGCTATGTCCTACTTCCCACCTATACTGACCAGTATCTCAGCTATTAGGAGTAAGTGTTCTTGTGCTCAAGAGAAAGGATATAGTGGGTCCACACCACAGGCAAGCCTGTGGTTTTACCTGCGTGACTATGGACAGGACATGAGTAAGTGGGACAGAAAATCTACCTCGACCCTAGAGATACGGGTACATGAGTTGCAAGAAAAAACAATCACAAAAGGGGGTTCTTCCTGGAAAATTGCTGCTCCAGTTTCCAGTGCGCAGTTCCCCAGATAGAGTAGAAGGGCTGATCTTACTTCCAATCTTAATAAAGAGACTTCTAATTCGTATTTACAAGAAATTAGTAATGAATACTATGAGCAGGATGAGAGGGGCCCTGTCTCCAGCCAGGTGGAGGAAGGAAACAACTGGTTTATTGGACTGCGTGGATTCGATGGCCTGGCACATCGGATCCACAAGAGTATAAGGCTGTAGTGGACACCAGTGCAGAGTGTACCCTAATGCCGTCAAGCTACAGAGGGGCAGAACAACCCATCGGTGTTTCTGGAGCAACAGGAGCATCCCAACAGCTAACTGTATTGGAGGCCAAAGTGAGCCTAACTGGGAATGAGTGGCAAAAGCACCCCGTTGTGACTTGCCCAGAGGCTCTGTGCATCCTTGGCATAGACTACCTCAGGAGAGGGTATTTCAAGGACCCAAAAGGGTACCGGTGGGCTTCTGGTATAGCTGCCTTGGAGATGGAGGAAATGAAACAGCTATCTGCCTTGCCTGGTCTCTTGGAGGGACCTGTCTGTTGTGGGGCTGCTGAGGGTTGAAGAACAGGTGCCAGTTGCTACCACAACAGTGCATTAGTGGCAATATCGCACCAGTTGAGACTTCCTGATTGCCATCCATAAGCTGATTGGTCAACTGGGAGCCAAGGAATGATCAGCAAGACTTGCTTACCCTTTAACTGTCCCATATGACCAGTGCAAAAGTCTAATGGAGAATGGAAGCTAGCAGTAGATTATTGTGGCGTGAATGAAGTTATGCTACCACTGAATGCTGCTGTGCCGGACACACTAGAACTTCAATATGAACTGGAGTCCAAGGCAGCCAAGTGGTATGCCACAATTAATATCACTAATTTGTTTTTCCCAATCACTTTGGCAGCAAGGTGCAGGCCACAGTGTGCTTTTACTTAGAGGGGCGTCCAGTACACCTGGAACCTACTGCCCCAGGGGTGGAAACACGGCCCCATCATTTGCCATGGACTGATCCAGACTGCACTGGAACAGGCTGCAGCTCTGGAATACCTGCAATACATTGACAACATCATCATATGGGGCAACACAGCAGAAGTAGTTTTTGGGAACGGGAAGAAAATAGTCCAACTCCTTCGGAAAGTCAGTTTTGCTTTAAAACAAAGGAAGGTAAAGGGACCTGCATAGGAGATCCAGTTCTTAGGAATAAAATGGCAAGATGGACGTCATCAGATCCCAAGGGGTGTGATTAACAAAATAGGAGCTATGTCTCCACCGACTAGCAAGAAGGAAGCACAAGCTTTCTTAGGCATTGTGGGTTTTTGCAGAATGCATATTCCAAATTACAGTCTGATTGTAAGCCCTCTCTATCAAGTGACCCAGAAGAAGAACAATTTTAAATGGGTCCCTGAGCAACAACAAGCTTTTGAACAAATTAAATGAGAGATAGTTCATGCAGTAGCCCTGAGGCCAGTCCAGGTCTGGTTAAATATGTGACGCACGCTGCAGCCAGGGAGAATCGCCCTACCTGGAGTTTCTGGCAGAAAGCACCAGGGAGACTCAAGGTCGACCCCTAGGGTTTTGGAGTTGGGCATAGAGAGGATCTGAGACCTGTTTTACTCCAACTGAAAAAGAGACGTTGGCAGCATATGAAGGGGTACGAGCTGCTTCAAAAGTGATTGGTACTGAAGCACAACTCCTCTTGGCACCCCAACTGCCGTAGCTGAGCTGGATGTTCAAAGGGAGGGTCCTTTCTACACATCATGTAACTGATACTGCATAGAATAAGTGGGTTGCACTGATCACAGAATGGGCTCAAATAGGAAACCCCAGTTGCCCAGGAGTCTTGGAAGTGATCATGGACTGGCCAGAAAGCAAATATTTTGGAATATCATTAGATGAGGAGGTGACGCATGCTGAAGAGGGCCCACTGTATAATAAACTACCAGAAAATGAGAAGCAATATGCCCTGTTCCCTGACAGGTCCTGTCATATTGTAGGAAAGGTTCGGAGGTGGAAGGCTGCTGTGTGGAGTCCTATATGACAAGTCACAGAAACTGCTGACGGAGAAGGTGAATCGAGCCAGTTTGCAGAAGTGAAAGCCATCCAGCTAGCTTTAGACATTGCTGACCAAGAAAAGTGGCCAGTGCTCTATCTCTATACGGACTCACGGATGGTGGCACGTGTCCTGTGGGGATGATTACGGCAATGGAAGCAGAGCAACTGGCAGCACAGAGGCAAACCCATCTGGGCTGCTCCATTGTGGCAAGATGTTCCTGCTAGAGAAGCTGGTTGTAAAAGTGTGACATGTAGATGCCCACATACCCAAGAGTCAGACCACTGAGGAACATGAAAACAACCAGCACGTGGATCAGGCTGCTAAGATTGAAATGGCTCAGGTGGATCTGGACTGACAACATAAGGATGAATTATTTATAGTTCAGTGGGCCCACGACACCTCAGGCCGTCAAGGAAGAGATGCAATATATAGATGGGCTCACGATCGAGGGGTGGACTTGACCATGGACACTATTGCACAGGTTATCCATGAATGTGAAACATGCGCTGTGGTCAACCAAGCCAAGTGGTTAAAGCCTCTGTGGTATGAAGGACGGTGGTTGAAATATAAATATGGGCAGGCCTGGCAGATTGACTATATCGCACTCCCACGAACCTGCCAAGGCAAGCACCATGTTGTTACAGTGGTGAAAGCAACAACTGGATGGCTGGAAACGTATCCCGTGCTCCATCCTGCTGCCTGGAACACTGTCATGGGCCTTGAAAAGCAAGTCTTATGGCGACATGGCAGCCCAGAAGGACTTGAGTCAGACAATGAGACTTATTTATGAAACAACCTCATAGACGCTTGGGCCAAAGAGCATGGCATTGAGTGGGTTTATCACATGCCCTATCATGCACCAGCATTCTGGAAAATCAAATGATAACAATGGACTGTTAAAGACTACATTGAGAGCAATGGGTGCTGGGGCCTTCAAACATTGGGGTACACATTTAGCAAAAGCCACCTGGGTAGTCAAGACTAGGGGATCTACCAATTGAGCTGGCCCTGCCCAATCAAAATTTCTACGTACTGTAGAAGGGGACGAAGTTCCTATAGTGCACTTAAAAAATATGCTGTTGAAAACAGTCTGGGTTATTCCTGCTGCAGACAAAGGCAAACCCATCCATGGGATTGCTTTTGCTCAAGGACTTGGGTGCACTTGGTGCGTAATGTGGAAGGATGGGGAAGTCTGATGTGTACCTCAAGGGAATTTGATTTTGGGTAAGAACAGCCAGTGATCTGAATTGTATGATGTTAATTCTTATATGATACTGTATGTCAATCACTACTATGGTTGCTATATGCTGTATCAACAGTATTACAGTATCAGTCACCCAGATTAATGAAGAATGAATTTTGATGAAACTGAGCAAAGTGCAACGATGATAGAACCGGACAAGTGCAGTGGTGATGGAACCAGAACTGGTTTCAGCATACCCCAGTCCAACACCACACGCCACCTCTCCTGCCCTGAAGGACTGTTATGATAGATGAAGCCCAAAGTCATGGACTAAATGAACTCAACAGGCATTTTAGAGGGATGGCCCATAGATAGGGAATGATATCTGTGTGTATAAATGTCAAAAGACAGGGAAGGTGGTGGTGATTAACTGAGCTGTATTGGAAAGTGTGGGACCTGGGCATGACGTAGATGGTATAGAATAAGTGGTGGATATTGTCCTGTTTTTGGCTGGGATAGAATTAGTTTTCTTCCTAGTAGCTAGTATAGTGCTGTGTTTTGAATTTAGGATGAGAATAATGTTGATAACACAGTGACGTTTTAGTTGTTGCTGAGCAGTGCTTACACTTAGAGCAATTGTGTTGTGCATCACTTGTTTTGTATATTCTTTTATTATTAGTAGTAGTAGTAGTAGTAGTAGTAGTATTTTCCTTTCCTTTTCTGTCCTATTAAACTGTCTGTCTTGACCCATGAGTTTTACGTTTTTCTGCTGATTCTCTCTGCCATTCCACTGGGGGTTAGTGAGCGAACAGTTGTGTGGTGTTTAGCTGCCTTCTGGGTTAAACCACATGTGTGTAACGTAACTGAATTCAGAACAAAATAATCCTTCTTTCTTGCATAAAGTATATTCCTTTTTATTCCTTTCTACTTCTCCACTCTTATTTCTCTTATTCAGAACAGAAGAAGGGAAACACAGGTCCAGTCTGTCTGGAATCCATCAACCCAGCACGCAGCCGGCAGCAGAGGGTGATTCTGCCTGTCCATTATCCAGGCCGAGTGCACAGAGCAAACCAGATAACAGCATATCCCACTCGGACAAGCATGGACCCTCACGGAAACCCTATCACAGTACTTACAGTTGAGCGACATGGTGAACAGAGCCTCTACCAAGCCCAGTCTCCAGCCTATATCCGAAGTTATCAGCCTATTCATTTGGACCATGCTTTAAACACGCATCACTGTAGCCTGGAACATAGGGCTTACTCTCCAGCTCACAACTTCCGAAGACCCAAGTTTGGCGGACGCAACTTTTCCAAAGCAGCGTGCTTTTCCCAATATGAGACCATGTATCAGCACTACTACTTCCAAGGCCTTAGTTACCCTGAGCAAGATGGACAGCCTCCAGCTGGCATTTCCTCAAAGGGTCCTTCCCGTGCCTTTCAGCCTGGTAGCAGCGTGCTTTTCCCTCCTGTGGTACATGTGGTGCCCTCATCCCGCTTGGAGAGCGGCAGTACCTCCAGCTTTAGCTGCTATCATGGTCATCGTTCAATGTGCAGTGGATATTTGGCTGACTGCCCTGGGAGTGACAGCAGCAGCAGCAGTTCTGGTCAGTGCCACTGCTCCTCTAGCGATTCCATGGTTGACTGCACTGAGGTCAGCAACCAAGGGGTTTATGGGAGCTGCTCCACCTTTCGCAGCTCTCTGAGCAGTGACTATGACCCATACGTTTACCGCAGTAAGAGCCCTTGCCGAGTGGGTGAGGTTGGTGGTGCAAACAGGAGTGCAATTGTTCTCTTGGAGGGCCCCCACCAGGATGAGCTTCCAGCTCATGGTCACAGTCTGGTGGCTGCTGACTGCCGGCCCGTGCCAGCTTCTTCCTCAGGGGACCAACTGTCTAATTGCAGCATGGATATGAACTATAGCAGTAATTCCTCACTAGAGCACAGGGATCCAAATGGCACTACCTCAGAGGGAGGACATGAGGCCACTCCTGGTGCTGCCTTGGATGTTAAAAGGAACTGGAAGAATCCAGAGATAGCAGGGCCGCTTATGGAGCAAGCATGCGCGTGCTGCTTTGAACTCCAGCACTCTGCCCTGGAGCCTAGCAATGGGACAGCTGACTGTAGTGCACTCTTCCTTAGCTCTCCGCTGTGGGGAACGTGTGGCCCAGGAATAGAACCACAGTCAGGGAACACCCCGGGCTTGTACAGTATTAACTCAGACCACTTGCATAGGACAGACGGGGTAAAATATGAGGGGTTGCCCTGCTGCTTCTATGAAGAGAAGCAGGTAGCCTGTAGTAGTAACAATGGCAGTGGAGGTGGTGGCTGCTATACAGAAGACTATGCAGTGAATGTGCAGTACACACTTCCTGATGACACCTTGCCAAGCTGCTGTAAGGGTGTATGTGATCTGGGTCAACGCATTCCCATAATTCCTGAAGACAGAGACTGTGAGCTGATCCTACCTACAGAGTGCCAAGGGAGCCACACAGGAGGCTGTAGTTCCTGGGATGGAGCACCTGAGCTAGATAGTTATCTGCACTGCCAAGGTATAGGAGAAGTACAGGACGAGAGGGAGGCGTGCTACGAGGCAACATCATTCCTGCGGCAGAACTACTCTCAGGAGGAGGAAGCCAGAATGCTCTTTCCCAGTCCCACTCTGAACTCCCAGAAGCTGATGAGGACCACAAAGGCCACAGGTGACGTGTGCTTTTTTTGATTACTTGCTACCTTTCTGTCCTAGCGTATGAAATGCTGCCAGCTTCCTGGGTACTTGAATCCATAAAGGTTACTGCCATCCTTTGCATAAGAGCAAGTTATTGACTAATCCTTCACCTCGAAGTGTTATTCTCTTGTTACCTGTGCTTAGTTGGTCATAGTTAGAGGAACAGAAGATGATAGTTTGCTGTCTAACCCTGTTAGAGCTTTCATGCTCGTCCTCTGTGGGGAGGGAAAAAGTGACTGCTAGTACTAGGCCCCCATTAGAGCTCCCACAGCCAGGGACTGCTGTGGCGAACTGCTAAAGTAGGCAAGGCCAGAGTGCTGGTAGGGGACACAGAAGCTGAAGGATAAAAAAAATGAGTGAAAAACTTGGAATTGCTGTGGAAGACTATGTGGGAAGATCTCTGCTGTGGACATAGACAAGGGGAAAAAAGAACCACTTGCAGAATGAAGGGCATATTCCTTACCTGCCTTGCAAGGCTGTTTTTAATGATGTTCATAGAATCATAGGATACCCTAGGTTGGAAGGGACCTCGGGCCGTCATCTAGTCCAACCTCCTGCTCAAAGCAGGGCCAGCTCTGAGATCAGACTAGGCTATTCGGTTTGTCAGCATAGACCAAGTTTCTCCAGTCAGGCCATGACAATCTCCAGGGACGCAGAGCGCACTCCCTCTCTGGACCCGTGTTCCCATGCTTGACTGCCAGCATGGGGAAAAGATTTTCCTTATAGCCAGTCTGAACATCTCATGTTTCAACTTAAGCTCCTTATCTCTTGTCCAAAATGCATTGCTGTGAAGACCCTGGCTCCATTGTTGTGACAACCTCCATGTAGGTATTGCAAAACTGCTAGGGGGAACCCCCGAAGCCTTCTCTTCTGCAGGTTGAACAAGCCCCAGTCCCTCAGCCTCTTCTCATAGGGCAAGTGCTCCAGCCCTCTGAGCATCTTGGCTCTCTGCTGAACTCGCTTCAGTCAGTCTGGGGGCTCCAGTCTTGTTCTGGGGGCCGCAAAACTGGATGCAAAATTGTAGATGCAATGTTCCTTAGTTTTCTTTATCCTTCAGGTGCTGGATCTCATCCCTTGGAGAGAAGCCAAATCGGTGACTAGACCTGTCCAGATGATCCCGGATGGAGAAGCGGAGCTTATCAGAGACTCCAAATTCTCACGGACTTAATTTTTTTTAAGCTTTGACAAACACACAAAAGTGGTAATGTGGAGAAGTCCCTCCCCCACTTCCTCTTCCTCTGTGTCTGCATCAGCTTGATTGTCTCCTTTCTCCCTCTTGCCTGAAGCCTTCAGGCCTCCATTTGTGTGCAAAGTCCATGTGGGACATGGTGTGGAGCATTTCTGAGCTCTAGTGCCATTTCTATATTAATGACAAAGTATTATTTATATTTTCTTCTTAGAAGTGACCGTGTCAGCTCTTGCTGAGAGGTAACACGGTGTGTTAAATAAGCCAGGCTATGTGTAGATGCTGTTATCTCCTACTTAAAGGAGTCCAGCCTTCAATAAGCTCAGGGCTACACCTGCCTTAGCAACCAGACAGCACCTTGAAATATAGTAGTCCAGAGGGATACAGCTGCTGAATGGATGCTTAGATACCGACTAATCCTAGTAGCAAATCCTGGTAGCCAGCAAGTTATATGAGTGATTTTGAGAGAGGCAAAGCATTGGACTGTCTCTTTTCTCCTCTCCCCTCCTCCCCCTTTCATGCTGCTCTGATGATTTGGCTAGGAAAGGTCTCCTGCCATTATGATTAGTTTTAACAGAGTGGGGGTAGGAAAACCGGTAGCTCAGAATGTTCTCATCCTCACTTCCTGCTAAACCGTGGACCTCATTGTATCTTCTGACTGGTGAAGAATGCTGGGGACCCCTCCCTCAAAGAGGTGCTAGAAGAAAGTACTTCGAAAGGGTAATACCTTTGTAGGTAATGAACCTTGCCTTCCATAGGAAGTTTTTCAGGCACCTGTAGCCCCTGCTGCGGCTTTGAGGAATGCTGGCATATGCAGGAAAACAGAGCTTGCAGGGTGCTTGCAGCTTGGCTGGCTCGTTTTGGAAACAGGTCAGAAGGTGTCTTGTTTCTTTATAGACTGCAAGCATGCCTAAGGGAAGCAGTGCTTGTCACCTTTTATGCATGTTGGAAAGGGAGGGACTTGGTTTAATCCTTGTTTTCTTCTTTGCTGTGGTTGATGTAGCTTCCATAGATCGATCTGTTTTAAATGTTTCTTGGGCCCAGCCGGTTGTGCTTCATTTTTGTCTTGTGTACAGAGTGCTTTCTGTACCCCATTAGCCTGGGCACATACTTTTGTTCTTGTTCTTGTACTAGTGGGGATGTTTGTTATCATGAGATAATATATGTCGTCACTTCTGATAGCAATTGTTTCCTGTGGAAACAGCGGCTTCTGAGTAAGAGGCTACCATAGCATGGTTTAAATTGCCTGTCATGCTGCATGTGCCTGAGGACACAGTGTCATCCTGTCTGGTGTATTCACAGCAGGAATTCTCCTAAAGGGAAACTAATTATTTAATGCCCACAGTGCCAGTCTTCTGAAAAGATTTGTCCGAAGTTTAGTACGCTTTGGAGATACTTACAAAGACATGAAAAAGAGATGTACACTTCATGTTACATTTTCTGCCAAAGTAATGTCCTTGACAGCACTGGGCTCATTGTGAGAACCAGCAAAGTGAACTTGTTTGCTCTGTAGTCCCAAATGAAATATTTTAAAAGAAGCAAACATCTAAGAAATAATAAATATATTCATCTGTTTACTTTTACTTCCTGTGCTCAGTAAGTTAGGAAAAAATAATTCTGTTTAAAGGAATTCACATTAAGTCTTTTTAAATGAGCAAACACCAAAATCCAGCTGTTCAGAGAATCAATACAAGGCAATATGTGGGTATGAGGTTAGAAGAAAAATTCCAGTAAACACATTTTCTGTGTCTAAAGCTTATTGAAAACTTATTCATTCTCTGAATAACTGAAGTAAGTGGTATGTGTTGGGAGAAAAAACTCTATAAAGGTTTGGGGTTTTCGTTTGTTTAGGTTTTTTAAGTCTTACCTTTCTCCTTCCTCCACTTAAAAGAAATGCGTTGTCAAAGCTGTGGTATATACTACCTTGGTTATTCTGCTTGGTGTTTTGTGAGGCACTGCCTGAGGCCACCTAAGATGCATTGTACTCTATAACTACACAGCATGTTGTGGGAAAATGTGGTTATAAAAAAGAAATCTGAATATTCTGGCTCGTGGCATTCCTGGATGTACTGGTCTCATTCACGTGTGGAAATCTCTGCCAGTACAACAGTCTCTGCCGGCCTTACCACAGAGGTAGCCTACGCTTGGTTTCTGTGTTTGGTTTCATACTCGACCTTTAGTTAATTCCCTGCTGCCTGTATGTCTGTACAGACTTACAGGCTAGCTGGCCGTGATAGATGGTTTTTATAACAAAATGCCTTTCTACTACTTACATGAACAGTTGTCATTGTGTTTGGCTCATGAGGCACTATTTAAAATGTTTTTAATTAAAATTATAGCACTTAAAATTGTTTTGTATAAAATTTGCTGTAAAGATTTGTAATATGGTCAAAGGGCTCTTTCTCCTTCATTACCATTTTTTAAAATGTTTTAAAAGCTAGAAAACATCTTGTATATATTCTGTATATGTATAGCAGCACATTTCATTTATGGAAATATGTTCTCAGAATATTTATTTACTAATATATTTATCTTAAGCCATGTCTTATGTTGAGAGTGTGTGACATTATTGTAATAATCATTGAAAATCACTAACATGAGGCCCTGTAAATACATGATAATTGCACACAAAGATTTTACAGTACTTGCCGACCAAAAATGATTTAAGAAAAGTTGTAGTTACCTGCAGTTTTGTAAGAAAGTGTACAAATGTCTGTATTAAAAAAAAAAAAAAAAAGGCAAAAGCACACAAAAATACAGTTTTATTGCATATACATGTGGAAGTTGTCCTTCTTGTTTTGAGGGAAAGGACACGGATAGCTGTGTTTCTCAAAGTGTAGTCCTAGATATTCCTTTTTTTAAAATAATAGATAGGTGGATATGTAATATACACACACAGGCATACAGATCCTAACAAAAATGATCATGATAGAAGTGTTTTTTTCGGGAGGCAACCCATAGTGTTCTGTCTCGGGACCATTCAGCTTTCAGCAAGTGCCACAGTTGAATATGCACCAGAAATCAGGTTTTTCTACCTGGTGTTGTGCGCAGTGGAAGTCCAGTACTTGGCAGTTTTCGCTGCCTTCCTAATACTGTCCCCAGGGAGTCTCACCCGAGATCGGTGTTACACGGGGGCTGCCTGGTGCTTCAGCATCCCTGGTCACACACGGCTGATGTTGCTGTTGAGGAGGGGCGAAGCTAGATGTAGTCATTGCAGGAAAACAAAGATTACGTCGGAAGGAAGGCGAAGATGATGTTGGGCACAGAAGGAAAAGCGGAGGATTCGGAAAGCAGCGCGCCAGAGTGTGCTGTGGAAGAGATGGGGAAGGAACTGCAGTGAGGCTGAGCCTGCAGTACGGCCATCCGTGACGCACAGGACAGGACTTGGGCCTTCGTGCAGGTTCTTTGAGGGCGGGTGAGATTTTACAAACCCCTGAAACCTCCAGGTGCATGAGGAGTGACACATCTGCTGGAAGGCATCCTCATTTATGTTTGGGGGAACTTCAGTCTGGTTTCATTTCAGGTAAAAATAACTTTTTTTTTTTTTTTTGTCCTGAAATAAAACTGTTTTGAGACCTGCGCCAGCACGATGCAGGTGGATGCAACTGGATAAATCAGAGCTTGAACAGTCAAGCTAGGTCCAGGTCCTTACCCTGGACCATGAGATCACTGGCCCCACTGAAGTACAAATCAGTGCTGTGCTATTCTCTTCTTGTCGGCAGAGGGCATGGATTGACCACAGATGTTTATGCAGACAGCGAAGAGAGGGGCTTGGAGGTATACGTGTGTGTACGTGCGTATTTCTGTAATATATATGTTATTGTGTAAACAGTTTGCCTCCATACGTTATTTATTTCCCATCCTGTGGTGTGTACACACACACAAATCCTTTGCAGTCTCCTCCTCTAGTTTCTTCCTTCTCCCAGAGATTTTCACCTGGTAATCCCCTGGACTTCCCGCCCTCTCATCCAAGTGCACTGTAATTCAGTCACCACAGAATTCAGCCAAGAAATGAGCCTTACTTCTCTCCAGCCCCCTGTTTTCTATGTGAGAACTCCATGTTTGGCACAACAGACGGCTGAACTGAGGAGCAGCGTTTCGCGTGGGACTCTTTCTAGCAGGAGGCTCGGTTCCCGTCCTCCTGTGGGACAGCGGGAGAGCAGCAGGCAGGGGGGAGTTGAGCAGCACCAGCAAGTGCTTCCCAATCAAAGTACGTGCCTTTTTTTTTTGCTTGGTGAATAGAATCTTGGCAATTGCCAGTGATAATAGATAGGCATTTTATTTGCAAATCAGTTCATCGAACAATTGCTCTTAAAAATAGCATAAAACTTGCTATCTGTGGTTGGCTGATACGCCTGTGGTCACATCTGACTCTCCTTCCTCTTCCCTCCCTCCACCCCGGTGGTTTGCTGTTGCTGACTGGTGTTTTGTTTTCTCATTTCTAGTTCTGAAGAAAACTGCGAGGTGATTGTGCTTTTCAGACCAGGACATACCTTTGCCCTTGCTGTCCCAGAAAATAATCGGTGAGCCCATACTCTGGCTCTTTGAGAAAGAGTTGTGGGCTGTTGACTGGACTTGAATGCGGTGCTTAGTTGTGCGTGTGTGGTATTCTGTCTGTCGTGGCTTTTTTTAAATGGCTAAATGTAAACATTTTCTATCAAAAATGAATATTTTCATATTTGCCAGTGGGAGGTTTCTTTTCACTGTTGAGGTTTACTATTTAAGGAACAGATCTGTGGCAAAATGAGAGTCCTGTGGGCACTGTAAACCTGCCTGGAACCTCCGTATGGCGAAACAAGAAAAGCAGGAGCCGACTGTTCTTAAGGGGATTGTACATTATGGTAACACTTGGTGTTTCTGTAACACTATCTCGTTTTTGCTACAGCAATATTGGGTGCATCTGTCAAATCCTACGACAGCTGTTAGGTAATCTTGGTTGTTGCTTGGGTAGGGTGAAGAGAAAAGTGTCCTTAAAAGGACGGCGGTGTTCGTACTGCGTGGAGCCAGCCTGGCCGGCCTGTGGCCGGGGCGAAGACAGCGTACCTGACACCAGACGTCTTATCTTGCAGCAGGAGCGCCGCGCTCCTGTGACTTAAAACACCTCATAGAAAAGTGTCTCATTCAGACATTCAGAATAAAAGAATACTTTTCCCTCATGGGGAATGAAACTGTTGCTTAGGAAACCACAAAAAAAAAAAAAAAAAAAAGGGGGAAGTGTGAAAAAAAAAA
>VYXH01008059.1:448791-462626 GCA_013397275.1 Burhinus bistriatus
AGTTCTGAGAACAAACAGAAATGTAAGAGGAGTCTCCGAAACCTGAATGGCAAGAAAGGAGAGCGGAGTAATCTCCCCTGTGTAAGGGGAGCCCAATCCCCCATGACCATAGTGTTTCTGAAAGAAAATGAGCGTTTGAGTCCTGACATGAAAAGCTGGAGACAGTTTTGGTATCTGACACTGGTACTCAGACATTTACATAAAAGTAGCCGAAGACTTCTTTGAGACAGCTTAGCATTATTTTGGTCAGGAGGAATTCATGAAAGAAAAGATGAATCCCTCAAGAAAATGGAAACAGTCATGGAAACATGTTGCTGTGATTTGTAGAGAAACACTGAAATAATTGTTATAGTTACTTCTAACAGTTTGAAAACATGTAAACTGAAAACTTCAGTTTGCTGATACCTCAGAAATTGCTTCTCGGAGCGATAACATACTTTCCCGATGTGATCATTCTCAGCATTTTCAGCTCTAATATTCTCTTCTAACCTCCGCCACAGCGGACAGTCCTGCCGTAATCTGCTGCTGAACTGCAGCAGTTTCTGCCTCCTTTATTCAGCGCTTCTCTACACTTTAGCGATACTAACTGAACTCCTGCAGAAATTCACTGTATTTATTTTTTTATAATTATTACTTGCACCCCTTTGCTGAATGCAGGATGACCACGCGTAGACACAGCGCATATTTCAGTGGTGTGTCATTTCAACTTTGATTTATTCTGTTTTCTTGTCAGTCTTAGTTGGTTCATGTGATAGCCTTTGGATTTACAGGAAGTTGTCTTGCGACTGGAATTCAGAATGCCCAATTTCATCCCAAAGCACAGGTGCTCAGTAAAGTTGAGGAAGTGCGAGTGGCGTGAAATGTGTGTGTGTCAGGGGGGGTGTTGTTATAGAAAAAATGGTAGGGTCTGAAGGCAATTAGATTTTTCACTCTCCAGATGTCAAGGTAGCAGAATGATAAGGTTGCCCATAAATGTCTACAATAATATTCAGGTGAAACTATCACTGGACTATGTTTCATTGGAAGATTGTGAAATATCACTGCTGTTAAGGTATTAAGAACTAGTCGGATGAGTATTTGTCAGGAGTTGTTTTTGTAGTTCACCCTTCCTTTAGGCGAAGTGGTGCACTAGAAAAATCTGTTGGCAGTCCTTCCCGCTGCTGGAGAAGGCTTATTAAGCAGAAGATGAAACTGGAATAGCTCGTCATGCTCATTCAGTGGCAGCCAAGTGTCTGCTGATGTGTTTGGCCTGTAGTCACACAGGCTGCGGATTCAGTACAGTTTCCAGGGCTATCAGTAAAAATCTCCCATTTATACTGTTCCCAGGGGAGCCTGGAATACAGAGACTGTAACGCTGCAGTACCGCTGGGCTGTCTGCCTGAGCAATGGCATAAACCTCCTCACATTGTAGAAAATCTGGCAAAAACAAGCCCTAAAAAAGACCGTGTTAATGCTTGACTGAAAAAGCAGAGGGCATGTTTGATGTCAAAATGGTCCTGAGAGTACAGGCACGTGAATTTGCAGAATCTGATGAACAGCCTAATACAATTACAAACGAGGAATGAGATTCAAAGGACGAAAGTGCGTCTTAAAGCAATTGTTTTGTCAGCATCTGTTCTGCCACAAACTGAGTCTGAGTCACCCTCTTCTCAGTGTTCTTCTATCATATATACCAATTAATTATCTTTGATTTTTTTTTACGGTTACAGTGTATAGAAAATTTATTTTTCCCAGAGTGTAAACTAACATCTTTTCTTCCTATAAAATGTTAGCAAGACACAAGCATAATATGCTGTATTAAATAATGCATTTCCTATACATACATAAATATATATATTACTATGATAACATATCACGCATATTTTTAAATAACACAGTCTCTATTTCCCCCCAACATAACCAACATTAAGACAAAAGTACATAGCAGATCATTTCGTCAACAAACTCAACTAGTTTTAAAGGCAGAGTTGGAATGAGGGAGGCCACCCGTCCACCTGAGGTCCACGTACACTGTAGGCTGCTGGAAGCGCCGGGCTGCGGAGAGCAAGGCGGCAGTGGCACAGAGGGCTGCGGTGGCAGTGCCAGCGTAAGGACTCGCCGCCCCTGCCGCTGGGGTGGACAACTCTCTTGTGCCTGCGGTTAGCTCACCTCTCTGTGCAACCGCCCCGCGAACGAGGTCAGAGACCTGGTAAAAGTTAACTCAGGGAAGAAAAAGCGATGGTAATTTTTAAGCTGATGGGTTTATTGCAGCACCACACAGCCGGTCATACCAACACAAGAGAGCGAGGAGGGGGCCAGAGCCGGGGCTGGAATGTGCGTACGGTGTACACCAGGAGGCAGCTCCTCACCGTGGCCTTGTTGTCAAAACAGTTGCTTTGGAAATTGCGGCCAGTGTCACACTTGCAGCCTGTCCGGCCTGTTGAGGGAACCGCTAGGGTGGAGGTCAGACGGCCATTCAGATACAATTCCGAACAAATTCTTGTTTTGCAGTTTTTTGCAATTTGTTGGAGAAAATGCTGTAAACGCCACCATCCCGAGGGGTCTGTGCCCTCCAGCTGTCAGCACTCAGCTGCCAGTGTCGCAGGGGCCTTTCTGTACGCTGAATCATGTGGGATTACAACAGCTGTGCACGTCACTTTTCTTCTTTCTCTCCCCAAACCCTTATAGCAAAGATCATAAAGTGCTATGTTAACGGATGCCGTATACGTTAGCCGTGTACCACCGTGCCACTGAAGTGCTTGTACCAGGACTGGGAGTGACCATACACATTTTGAAAAAAATTCCACAGCAGAGGATTTTATGCTCTTTATGGCCTCAGGCCTGTATCGCCTCAGAAGTGCCACTTAAGGGACCCTGTCCGTGTGTTTCCATTGCTCTGTTTCCCAGTGTAAGAGGTATCTAGAATGAGACAATCTGAAAGATTTGGCGGGGAACACAGCCATTTTCTCTACGCTTTTATCAGTGTGTTTACCAGTGCACTGTCCAATATCTTACACTTAGTCATGTTCATTGTTGGCATGGCCAGTTAATCTGCTATAACAGCTGTTTTTATGGGTCTTTCGTACAGAAATTTGATAAACATGCCCTAAGAAAGGCCCATGAAATACAATTTTATTATTTAAATAAAGTTGAGGAGCTAAGGGACTGATGCAAAAGTCTCGGTTTCTAAATTATCTAGATTTTGCATCAGTCTTTTTTGTTCTTGTTTATAATGGGCTTTCTCTAATTTTATAGTGAAATGAAATTTTTTACTGAAGAAGAGAGGCTTAACAGTTCTGTATTTTCTCCTTCTGCAGTAGGCAGAGATCAGTCACGGGGTGCTCCTCATGTTTTTTCTGTTTAGCAGCGTTAGCTAACTGCTTTATGAGCGTCCCTTTGAGTGTATATGTTTAACTGCTGAAGAACATTTGATAAGGCAAGCAAACAAAGCTCCATCGCGATGTGCTCAGAACTTGAATCTTAAGGATCTAACTTTACACTGACTCTCTCCTCCTGGTTTTCCATTAGTGAACCGTATTAAGCATGCTTAGGAAGCAAACACATTTGTTTTGCTACAAATCTGTGAGGTAGATTCTCTCCCTACACAGCATGATGCAAAACCTGACTATTAAAAAGGCAATTTAAAAATTTTTGTTGGGTCTGAAACAGATAATGTTTTTTGGTCCAACCTGATGACACGTAAGAGATAACCAGCGTATTTTACAACTCGTCCTGTCTTGATTTTAGGCAATACTGTAATTATCTTTTCCTGTATTCTTTCCAGCAGCTCACGCAAGAAAGTACTACATGTTCCCATGATATTCCATTTTTGATATAAACAGTTCCGTAATTGCTGGCTTAGTAAAGTCTTGTTTCTATTAAGCATTTATGTGGAATTGTTCCGCTGTCTCTGGCACTCACCTGTGGTACGTAAATGGAGCTGGAATGAATTCAGTTCAGGTAAAAGACCAGATCTACACTGGCAAGTAAGGCACAGTTTTTCACTGTTTAATTCTTAGATGCCCTGTTTTCTTTCAAGGAAAGCTACAGACCTCATGAAGGGGAGGGAGTTACATGTTAAAACAGACGGGCAGATACTATAATGAATTTAAACTTGGTGACAATTTTTTTACTTTTCTTAGTTATCTTTTGCAGATGTGTGTAATAGTTGCTCTCTGATGGCAGGTCTGGTACGCAGACCATTGGTATATGGTTAAACTGGTATTTATTCCTTTTGTCTTAACTTGAATTACTATACTTTAATGGCTCTCACTGAATTTCCTCTAACTTAGTTTGAGGAGCTGCTCACTCGGTAAAGTTCTCCAGTAGATTTATCTGACTTCTGTATTGTCAGTTTTTCCTAAGTATCTTGCTGGTCTAAGTATCTTGCTGGTCTGGACTTGCTGAGGCTGAAAGACTCGCTGCTGGTGGGATGAGAAGTCTGAGCATTGTGGGTGGACAGATATTCTACCAAAGGGAAAAAATAGTTAATGCTGTCTGTTGCAATCAAAGAGAAATATTTCACAGATCACATCCTCGCTGATGTTTTAGTTTTTTGACAATTAAGGGCATTAATCTTAAAAATGCAGTTCAGTTTTAATTTTGCTGGCAAGGAGAAACTTTTTCTTCTCACAGGTGAACTCAAGGCAACTGTTCCGTATGCGTGCAGATGCACAGCCTGGCATAGGTGAGTTATTGATAGCAGGCTGCAACTTCGTCAATAGTTCAGGCTGCTGGGATCAATGTCTTTAACTTCAGAGGAAGAATTTGTGTTAGTCAGCCTCACTGTTTAGAAATTCAATGGATTTACGATTTCTTTGGACACTTCTTTAAGAAGCCCTAAGCTTATATCCAGAATGAATGCAGGACTCAGATCGGAGTACTGTAGTTTTTTAAAGGATCACTGTGTATGTGAACAAAATCATCATAACAATCGGCGAATGATGGGGTCAGAGGCAGTCGTTTAAAAGTCTTCATTGCTTGTGCAGACCTTGGCCTGGTAAGCGTTACTCTGTTGAAACTCACTTTTGCAGCTGAAACTCCACAGAGTGTTTGCCTCCTGAATTTGATTTGATTTTTATGTGTACACCTCTGCTTGTAGAAACAGAAAATGTAGAAACAGCAGAGCACTGGACAACCAGGATGATGGTTTCTCAAAGTCTTTGACTCCCATTTTACTGTATAGTACCATTTAGACACATTTACATTAGGGCCATTAAGCTCTGGTTGCTGTGGCAGCTGAGCAGGTTATCAGTATCTACCTCTGTCTTCAGCCTTGAGAATAAAGGGACTAAAGTAGCCTGATACAATACAGCTGTACAGGAAAGTAGGACGCAAGAAGTCCTCGACCTGCAGATACTCATTCAATTACTCTTGGCAGGGGTACAGGACATTTTGAATTTTACAGGTTTTTACATGTATTTTAAGTGCTTTGGTTTAAAGGCAGTAATTAACAGCACTACAGATTTGATGAGCACCAGATATTTCAAAACTATTGCCGCAATTAAATCTGTTGTCATTAGTATACCCAAGAGAACAGCAGATAGGCAAAGTTACTCAAAGACCTTTGGGAATGGACTTTTTGGAAAACAAGTATGCAATTGGGAGCTAAAAAAAAGGATTATTCCCAAGTCACCTGGATTTTAAGATGATTGATTCTTGTAAAATAAAAGACACTTCAGTTTCCCACTAGTGGGTTGCAGTCATCTTGTTGACTTCGAAGCTTTTTCTTGAAGATGGATATCGATGTGGATGGCTGGTAAAATATACTCCAGATCTCGCCAGCAGTAGTAACCTCACTGGAATCTTCTGTTTCCGCTGCAGATGGTATTGGATGGGATCTAGGAAACAAGTGTTAATTCACTGTTAAGGTGCTTGGGAAGCTGCTATGACTAGTATGTCTGCATTACTGCTACACTGGTAATGCCAGCAGCTTCCACTCCATCTGTGACGCCTTTTCTTTCTACCTGCTGCACAGTTATGTAGGTTTTCAGAGCGTTTGTTGGTTGTTTCTTGACCAAATGAAAAGTTAGGCATTCTGTTGCTGGAATAGTTGCTACCCTAATGAAAGCAGTGACATTAAGATAAGAAGTCTGTACATATTCTATTACTAATTGCTATTGATATAGATTAATTTCCTTGTATATTTAAGCCTGTTTGTGGCATGCAAATACAATATTCAACATTTATGATTTGTTGGTAACTCACCCATCGTTTCATTCAATGACTGTCCATCTAGAGGACACAAAAATTACTTGGTATAAGTGTAGAGAAATATAGTAATAAAATGATGTTGTTTTTAATAGGCAAAAAAATTATACTAGTTGAGTGTCACACCATAATACAGATTTTCATTTCTGTGATTCTTTCTTGAACCGTTTTCAATGTAAAAGAAAGTAACTATTAACTAGCCTACAACTAATTTTTTTTTCCAGTTCCCTGATCTGGGATTAAGTTTTAATTTTTTTCCTGCAAAGTATTGTCATAATTTGACCTCTTCCCACCAGTGCTAGATGTCTGATTACACTTTCCTCTTTGCTATATAACATCACTCAGTATGAGAAACCTTTTTATACCTTAAAATACAAATCTTGTCAAAACAAGACCAAAAGAGAGATCCTAGCAGCAAATGCTATCCTAACGGACTGGAAAGTCAAAAAATGTGCTTATTTAGTATCTTTTATGAGAATATAAATACATAATATATAACTTGGTTTTGAATGTGACCAATCTGACAGTATCAGAAGGCAGAGAAATGAAGTGTACTGGGTTTGGTACAGAGCTGAGATGTCAGTTCTCCAGGGACAGTTTTGCTCCATACTCACCTCATGGTCATGTGGAGGAATATCTTTGCTATTATGGCTGTGACGCTGAGGATAAGCAGTGCTGTGAGACTATATATTGTCCACTCTGTAAAAGAGAAGAGGAGAGGGAGAGGGAGAAAGAGGAGGAGAGGAGCTCTCAGTACATTTATTTACTTGGAATGTTCAAAGTAGGAATATTGCACAAAAGAAACACACTGCCTTCTGATGCTTTACTCAAAACTAATTTGAAGATGCCTTAAACCTTTCAGTATTTTCTGCAAAGACTGGCAGAAACTGTAACTCTTGGTCATAACTGTTTTTTCCCCATGCAGGACTGCTCCCTATAAAAGTTGGGAAAATTCAACGCATATACCAGTAAAATTATCTAACTAGCATCTAGGAAAGGAATCAAAACTCACTCAAAGGAAAATTTAGAAGCAGACTAAACAACATACTAGACTATATGCTACCAGTAGTAACTCTGTTTGCAAGAAGATGGCCTACTTTTGTATCAGTAATTATAATCATTAAGTATGGGGGTGTTTTTTCCTTTCTGGAGTCTACTAAGACAGGTGATCGGTATTTGTGGTCTGCTATTTTATTACCTTACACTGAAGGCTCCTGGTTGTATTTTACATTTCAATTTAGTTCTAAGTTCAAGCAGGGCTTACAGAACAGCTTGATGGATTGCAACATTGGAACTATTTAAGAGATCGGGGCTCAAGGGAAGCTGATGTCTAAATTATTAGATCACCTTTTCATTTGGATTTCCATAATCTTGCAGTGGGAGGCTACAGTGTGTCGAAACGGGAAAAGGGATGGCACTCGAATGTAACTCTGACGTATTTAGCACACTCTGAACAGCCTTGCAAGGACACTGGAATTATCAGAACAACTGGATAAAGGCCGTCACCTTCAGAAGTCCTGAAGCTCAAAGGAGCAAAAAAAGGAAGTGTAAGTTCCCTCCCACCCAATGGCCCTTCCTCAAAGCACTGACTGGTCATAACGATTTTAACATTATTTTTATAACTGTGCAAAACCCAAGTTTCACCGTAGGTCAGAACGCCCAAGCGAGTTTAACACCAGGCAGCTTAAATGCAGCCATGGTAACTCAGGCACCAGCCTGGGCCTCGTGCCAGAGTATCTGCCCAGAATCCCAGGCATGTTCTGCAGCCTGGCTACTTTGGGTATATGCAGCTCATGTGCAGTCATGTCCTTACGCTTCAGGTTTGGAATGCAGACAGCTTCAGGACTACAGAACTATTACTGTCCCTAGCGTGGTCGAGGCCCAGCTTCAATGATACGTAAAAGCAGATGCCCCGGGTAGTTTAAAGCTAGGAGAGACCGATAGTGATATTCACCAAGAGTGCATTCCCAGTCTTCAGTTATTTACCACTCAACCATTTCCTGAATGAAGTGATGTCTTGAAGGTGAGTTCTAGACACATGACAGTTCTCAGTGGCATCTCCCCCGCACCCATTAACTTGCTGCATCCTTGTCTAGCCCTCTCTGTATTATCGCTGGAGCTTTTCTGAACTGGGATAATTGGGATGCATCCAGCATTCGGGCTCTTCCAGACTCTACAAAAGCTTGCTCTTTTTTCAGCACCTTTTGCCACCTCTATGGTACGCCCTGGTCACTGAAGCCGATGCTAGTAAGGAGGCTGCTCTGACTCACATCTTATTCTGATGTACTTTCATTCTCAAGGACTCGCCATCTTCACGCTATTTCTAACTGATCTATGCTGAGCAGTGAGTTTTGAACAGTAATGACAGCAGCACAGTTAGTGGTAATTAAACTAAATGAAAATTCACAGTGGATCAGATAATGTGGAGGAGGAAGCAAAGGAAATAGTGACTCTAGAGTGTGCCTTGGCAAGATGTTTTTCCTGTTTCCACATTTTCTTGTAATATTACCAGGCATGGAGCTACTAGGATGACTTGGGCTGGTTGTGATGACATAAAGTATCTTTGATGACCGGGCTGCACTGATGCTGAGATTTGCTTGTTCATTTGTCTTCTCTGAAAGGGTCTGATTCATTGGAATGCTGTTTTGATGCACATTGTCTTTCACAGCTGAAAACACAAGAGTATGATTACAATAACAGTTTCTTAACAGGTGTAATTGGACTTTATTTTGTGCTCATTAACAGACGTGTGCTGCTCCCTGGTTTACTTGGAGAACTCCAATAATCAAATTATGTCTGATGTCAGAAAAAGCCTGTACTTCACCAAGTTGGGGTTCTCAGAATTTTTCTGGAAGCTAATTGTTCATCATAACAGTAGGTACGACTCAAGGACTAAAATGTTTTCTTCTGATGACTTTCAATCTGAGTGGAATAGACTGTTGGAAAGAGCCAGGATGCAGACGGACTACTGTTTTTTGGTTTGTTCCAGCTTTGTCATTTTCCAATCTGTTTTGAAAGGCAGGTATGTATAGAGTTGAATTTTTGAAAAATTATATTTGGTATCTATGACATAGCTGACTGGAGTGTTCCAAATTGAGAAATTTTAGCAAAGCTTTTACCCACTGAGCAGTGGCAACAAGATAGATGAAACACCTGTAGACATGAGAGTTAAAATATTTGCTCTTTTTTTGCCACTTCAGAAATCTCCTGTGTGAATTAAATGCTTTAAAGGCTCATTGAAAGGTAGAAACAGCAAAGTTAGCCTCTTACCTCTATATCTGATCGCAAATCCCTGGGCTTGATTGATTTCGTCTGAGAAAAAGTACAAAATGACAAAATCCAAAGAGATGTTAAAGGTGTGGGGAGGTCGGTTCTTGCCATTAAAACGAGCTAGAACATGATAGGTATAGCCATCCAGCAATTCCACCATATCTGTAGCATCTTTGATTTCAAAAAGGGCAAAGCTGAAGTGGATTCGAGATGCTCCTGGAACTTGTATGGTCCAGTAACAGACTTTGCCTGTGCCGTATGTGTCAGGAAAATCTGGGGAATAGATCACAGCTGTAGCAGAAGTGTAATTCCCTCCACAGGCACCAATAAGGGCTGTGAAAAGAAGAGGAGAGGGAGAAAAATGTAAGAAAGCGGTTATACATTCATTATGCACAGCTTTAGCACTCTGTAGATTCTAATACTCAAATGTGACTTGAAGGTGCAGACTTGCTACCCCAGCAGGATGCACCGTCTCTCAGGTCCGTATTCTTTACTGTCCACAGCACCGGGAGCACAGCTATGATGCTGCGTTTGCTTGGGATACACTCATTCTGTCTTATTACTCTGAGAGCTATGTATCAATCTTGAATACTGCAACTGTCCTTTGTCCTTGTATGTAACCATGTTCCCTTTCCACATCCCTGCAGGAACAGGATGAACGCTAAATCCCTGATCCAGGGACGACTTCTCCATCCCCATCAGGCAGGCAGGCAGGCAAGTGGATTGGTGACGTAACTCTCACTGTTGAATTACTGAATTCCTTCACAGCCTTATCAAATTGAAAAAAACAAATCTTCACGGAACAGCTGAGGTTGGAAGGGATTTCTGGAGATTTCTAGTCCAATCCCCCTGCTCAAAGCAGGAGACATTGTCTAGTTGTGTTTTGAGTCTCCAAGGATGGAGACTCCACAGCCTCTCTGGGCAACCTGTTGCAGTGTCACCCTCACCATAAAAAAAGGTTTTCCTTATGTTTAGATGGATTTCCCTGTGTTTCGGTTTGTGCCTGTTGCCTCTTGACTATTCATAGATAACGCTGAGGAGAATGAATCTGACTTCATCTTTACACCCTCCCATCAGTTATTTATACAAATTGAAAAGATTCCCCCTGAGCCTTCTCTTCTCAAGGCTAAACAATCCAAGATCTCTCAGCCTCTCCTTGTACGAACAACGCTGTAATCCCTTAATCACCTTTCTGGCCATTTGTATGTGCTTTTTAAGCATCCTGTCTTTTGATCTTGTCCAATTAATGTTTGACCTTACCTTCACTAAGTAACTTGGAAAAGATCTTGTTATGAAGTCGAAAGAAAATCTTTCAGATGTGTTGCTACCTTTTATATTCAAAACAAGTACACGCCCAGTAAATCTTTATATTCCTTGACAACTATCCAGATTCCCAGTGCAAACTAATTTACCAATGAATCCAGAAACTCAAATGCCAGCCAACTGACTTGATGCATATCTATATATACACATATGTAATTTTTTAAATGTATTGTAAATACATATATATGCATATATATGTATTTATGTATATCCCCTAAATACACAATATTACATATCTATTATATAATAATGTATTTCATGACAAAACAGTTATCACTCCCCCATATCACAGGCTGAAGAATCAAAGTAGAATTATTTTCTCTGAAAGCTTAATTAAAGCCCTGTAATAGAGGTCTGTGAGAAGGGAAATAAAGGAAGTGAAGTGTTTTGAAGCGTCTCAGTTTTCACAGGCCTCTTGAGAAAGGGCTTTAATAAATACAAATTAAAAGGGAGCTTGGAGAATGAGAACAAGAAGTAGCATAAGTCTGCCAGAAAAATCATGTGAAAACATTTCTCTTTTTCTGGAGCAAGGCCTGATCATAGCCTGAGCAAACCTCACACTTTAGTGGTGCACTATGAAAGACCTTATAGAGGAACTGAAAGAATACGAAAGAAGAAAGAATAGAAAGAATGTGAAAGGCCCCACAGAGGTACTAAGCCCCATAGAGGAAGTTGTGTTTGGCACTTACTCCGTGCTAACAGAGCTGGTGATTTAATCAAACAGATAGAATTGTTTGAATAGATAGAATTGACAGAATTGAAATTTGTCGTTGGGCTATCAAATTTCCTCTTTGCAAATGGCTTATAGGTATTGGTACATTTGGCTGGGCTGTTTGCAATTACTGAATCACAAGATGTTCTTCAAACCAACAATATTAACTAAGAATGTCAATGACTAGTGCTCCACAGATGCCTGACAAAGTACAGCATTGCCCCATATGGAATGGAAATGCTTTCCCTCTCTCATTTCCTTCTAGAGCTGGTAGAGTTCTGTGTTGTGGGTCTGAATGTTACAGCTTTAGGCCATGATAGTAGAACATAAACACATAAGGTTAACGTGGGGGGAGTGTCCATGGGGGTGTATAGGGATCAGGGGTGAAGGTTCTGGGGATATGACATAATCTGGAAACGAGGAATGAGGTGAGCAGGTGTTGCTCATCAGCAAAAGAAAATAGGTGGCAGTTACTAGGATGACCTCTCTTACCTGGCCATAGCTCTCTCCCTTGCTCTTTAACAGAAAAGACAGTGCAGGTCCTCAGGGTAACATCTTGCCGAGCCCTTGGTCATTCAAGAAAAGGAAGTCTTTACCCATGGAGGATTTGGGAGGCCAAGAGCAGAAGGAAACAGAGGATGCTGCAGTGTGAAGCTATGTGCTATCTCAACATTGAAAGCAACATGCAACTCCAGTGCTTCTTTTTATATCTTGTCGAGAATCTGGAATTGAGCAGAGTGACTAATTTCTGTCTCAACTGGAATGTCTTTCTGTTTCACCAGCTGGGAACCTGGGTTTTAGAGTAAGGAGATGGGAAAATTGGTTGTGTGTTCAGAAGGTGGAAAATTATGCCCATTTTAATTCCAGAAAGTTTGTAACTCGACTTAAAAGGTAACTTCTACCTCAGAGACAGTTATGATTTGAGAAGCAACAAGGTATTGGTGCATACCAATGCATATCTTTAGTCTCCGACTCTGGTGACATTCAAAAGCCCACCTGGACGCCATCCTGTGCAACCTGCTCTAGGTGAACCTGCTCTGGCAGGGGGGTTGGACTAGGTGATCTCCAGAGGTCCCTTTCCAACCCCTGTGATTCTGTGATTCCACGATACTGTGAACTTTTCCAGTACTCCCGGCTATACTGGGAGCCTACACTGCAGCCAGACAAGTGGGTACTCATACCGTCAACCTGGGAAGTTAGACAGCTGGCACTGGTATGTATACTGAAAAGAGTAGCAAGGAGGAATTCTATGTATAAGAAATCATGAAATCAGCGATGGTCATAATAGCAACCAAACTTGTTTGTACTTTCAGGGTACCCTCCTTCCCTATCCCAATTCCACTACACTGCTTCATGTTGTGTTAACTGGGTTATAGCAAGTCTCATCTGCCTTGACAAAAAAAGCCAAGTAGACTGAAGTTTTATTTGAGGTGCCTCAGTTACTCATATATCTACTCTCTGGTAAGATCAGTTCTGAAGGAGTCATTCCATGACATGCTGTTTGTGATAGCTGAGTTAGTACCATCTGTGGGGAAGTAAGAGACAATCTCTGGAGCATGAGTCAGTTGCCTGAGCAGGCATCATTTCTTGGAAGAGCTATTTCACATTATTAATGGATGTGAATTTTACGCAGAAATGGAAAGCTGCTTTTTTTATACTGAATTTAGGTGTTTTGCTGTTTTGTGTGCAACAGTTCTCATTGCATTTAAACCCTTTTCCCTAATTTGCTGAACATTTGAGGCCTCTCCTTTGGGAAAAACTGAGCCTGTTTCAATACTTACTGTCAAAAAGAATGACTCTGCCATCCCCACCGCAAGGCTGAGTATGGTCTCCAAAGCAAACACTGTTGCATTCCGTACTGGCTGCCTCCCCATATCTCCAGTAGTCGGGATTATTTCCACAGAAACAAGCATAACCTGATTCCATGCCTGCAAACTTTGACAACAAAGATGCATAAGGAAGGGAGGGATAATATTTAAAGGAGTGACAGCAGGAGGTTGTATGAACAAGAAAGCTGGAAGCAGAGTGTGTTTCGGAGATGTATAATTACTCAGAGGTCAGAGGTCCCACCACAAACTGTTTTTGTTTGAGCTGTCAGGATGCTACTTAGACTAGCGAGAAAGATGGACTGGAGGGCAATTAGGGCACCCTATCTGTCACTCATAACTGCAGTAAGCAAGCATACTTTCTCCTGGCATCCTGGAATTATTAATTGGTTGTTTGCCCAGATTGTTCTGGAGGGCTAGGACCCCTGGAGTGGGAGTGAGACCTTAGACCTTCTAAAGGTAAAAAAAAAAAAAAAAGGGGGGGGGGGGGGGAAAGTTAAAAAAGCGCCTTAAAA
>VYXH01008059.1:464145-483336 GCA_013397275.1 Burhinus bistriatus
GCGGAAATCCTGGGTTTGGGGTTTTGCAGCCTCTGATGCCTGATCACATGTGGATTAGCTGTTCTGGGGCTCCCTTTGAACTATCCATCTCTTGTACAGGTGGCCCTTTTCTCTATCAGATAACCTGTGTGTTAGTAACCTGCTTCTATATTATTGTACTTTCACATAAATACAGTAAGAATGCTACGATGTTCTTTGTACTAAGCAGTCTTGTACAGTAGTCCTGAAAGTATCTCTTCACTGGATTCTGGAAGGCCCATTTCTGGGATTTCTTATACGCGTCCATGTGCAGCAGCCATTGAAATAATGCCTTGAATTCAGAACTTATATTTGTCTGATTCTAACAAAGGTGGTCTCGTCCCTATTGTTTCAGAATATTATGTACTGAGCTTGTAAACTGGTGTCAGCTTACTGTTAAAATCTGAATCATCCTGCCATCTGGAACAATTAACAGGTCTGTCTGAGAACTTGCTCCCGGACTCAGGCTGTTTTGCCTATGGCAGCTTCCTTATTTTGAGGAAGAGGGTTAGCATATCCGTTAGTGACCAGTAAATATACTGGCGTGTATGTGATTATACATAAAAAAAAAAAGGATGATGATTATAGTATTGTAAAGAAGAACTGAAGAAGTTGGGAAGAAAATTCAAGTATGTATATTTTTTGAATAATGAGATAATGTTGCTTCAAATATTGTTCATAAAGTAATTTTGTTTTCTAAGAATGATACAATTTCAATTATAAACGCTTTCATGGAGTTACGGCTTTGATATGCCCTGCAGCAACACACATATAAGTACCGAGACTTCAAGTTACAGCCTGATTTAACATACCTTTGGAAATCCCCATTTGCAGCCCCACCCCAGCTGAATACATCTGGGCAGATGACTCTGAGAGCTTGGGGTTTTTGTACAGTGCATGATTTCACTGCCCTGAAAAAGCTTCCTAGTTAACCAACCTAGCTCATTTTCCTAGGAGACCTGACATTTCCTAAAAACACATATTATATATATATGTTTCTGTTTGTTTGTTTTTAAAGTAGCTTTATTGGTGAAACCCTTCAACTTTTTGTCCAGAGGATGAGTACCTCAATATAGTCCATGCTAAGAAACCAAACTGAGTAATTGGAAAACTCTGTACGTTTTGTAGCTAAATCAAACGTACCATTCGGGTATATCCTAAAGCTAATTAGTCTCTTTGGTGTCCCAGCAGCATTTTTAACTTTTTTGTATCTAGCAAACAAGAGGACTGGAGCACTTGCCCTATGAGAAGAGGCTGAGGGACTGGGGCTTGTTCAGCCTGCAGAAGAGAAGGCTTTGGGGGTTCCCCCTAGCAGCTTCGCAATACCTACATGGAGGTTGTCACAACAATGGAGCCAAGGTCTTCACAGCGATGCATTTTGGACAAGAGATAAGGAGCTTAAGTTGAAACATGAGATGTTCAGACTGGCTATAAGGAAAATCTTTTCCCCATGCTGGCAGTCAAGCATGGGAACACGGGTCCAGAGAGGGAGTGCGCTCTGCGTCCCTGGAGATTGTCATGGCCTGACTGGAGAAACTTGGTCTATGCTGACAAACCGAATAGCCTAGTCTGATCTCAGAGCTGGCCCTGCTTTGAGCAGGAGGTTGGACTAGATGACGGCCCGAGGTCCCTTCCAACCTAGGGTATCCTACAACCCTATGTGTATGTATAAAACTATATATATATATATATATATATATATAAAAAAAAGTGTGTGTGTGTCTGTGTGTATATATATATATATAGCAATGAAGAATCAAAAGTATTGCTAGATAGGTAGTGACTGTTAAGTTACCCTGACCTTTAAAAACTTCCAGCATAATTTTTTGCCTTAATTTGCTCTTAATGTTTAGCCTGCTAAAGAAGCTTGGCAAAAATGAGGTAGTCAGCGCTCTGCGATTGCTATTCTCACTGATCTGTGATGTCTTACTGCTACATTGTCTTCACCCACTTGTATGTGTTTGTTCTCTTGTGCTTAAAAGGTCACCCCTTTTGTGCAAGCATGCTATTTTTCTTTTAAGCAGTGTCTGACGTAATTAGGTCCTGGCAAACACCAGAGCTTCTGCACATTACGTGTTAAGGCACATGTATTAAAACATGGAATTCATCCCTTTGAGCTCAAAACCATGTTCCAGCTATGCTCATCTGGCTGGCTGTCAAGAGCCTCCGAGCCTTTTGCAATGGTAGCATGCACCAGTATACTGTCTCAAATTGTGTGAGCTCCTCTCCTTGGTCTTGTGTTAAAATGTATACAGGTGACTCTCGCAGAGTGATCAGTGCAGCTCTGTATAACTTACCTGGCTCTGCCATTTAACACTTCAGTATTTCAGTAATAAATAAATCTATTACATGACATACATGCACACAGGAAATATGATAATGAAATCTGTTTACAGTAAGAGGAGAGCCATGTGGGCCATGAACATGGAGATGTAATTAAGTGGGACAGCAAGCCTTTCCTTCTTTTACCTTTTGGGAGCGTAAAGTTGTTACTTCCTTTGCATTTCAACCTAACTTCATTAACAAAGAGACCAAAAAAATCAGGAATATCTGCAACATTGCAAACAAACCATCTAAAGCATTCAGGTCTGAATTCTCCATGTGAGATGCACATGTTACCTCAGGACTCGGTGCCGCCTTCTTGCCTTTTATTTTGTTTATGTCCATTCCAGTCTGCTTAGCAGACAGGCCATTAAGAAGACGAGAGGAAGAAAAGGAAAGACTAAGCTCCTACCAGGGTAACTACCGCTGTCTTCTGTGATTATGCCCATCTGTCCTCATCTAACTTTGCTAAATTCTATATAGCGTGTTTACACATGCAGAATGCCAGAACACGCTTCTGAATGAAACACTTAGTGTTCTGTATAAATATTAGCGAACAAGACATGATATAATTATGTGAAATCATCCTCATAATGAAAAATTCTTAACTGCAGTTCTTAGTTATTGTTACAGTGAATCATTGCATGCAAATCTTTCTAAGCAATCAAGACGCTTCATGTTGTTGGCGTTGTAGTGGTATTATGTGGGTATAGTTTATACGTAAATTATGCTCCAGATACTTGTCTTTTCTAGCAGTAAATATAATTATGGAAAAGAAGCTTATGTAAGACAATTTTTTTACTTCTCTAAAAATTTCAAATAGGATGTCTTTACACAATTGCTTTCTTGCTCCATCACAAAACTCAGTTTTGTATTATGCACTTCACAAGTTGGTTTTGATGGTCCTATGATTTACCATCATGCTTACTGAAAACAGAATATCTGGTAAAGAATAAGTTTTTTTTTTACTTACGCAGCTTCACAAACCATGAGGTTTGTATTAAGGCTTGGATGGGCTTGCAATGTACAGTTTGTTCTAAATTGCTGCCATTTCTTTTTCTAGTATCCAGTTTCAGTGCAATGCTTGAAGCAGCTGCTACTGGTCAAACGGACATTTTGTAAATGTAAGTCTGGATTATCTGTGCAAGTAAGTGTCCAAGTTTAAATCCTCTGTTCCCCACCACAGAGAAAATGAGTGGGGCTGGTTTTAAAAGGATCCTTTGTGTAGAACAAATGGAGTGGAGAGAATTTGCCTTTCAGCTTTTTTACTGGTGCCATATCCAGAGAATTTGTTAACATCTGTGGTCTTTAAAGAAAATGCAAATTCTTTCATTTTAGATCAAGATAAATTTCTTAATTAGGAGGGTCATGTTTCCTAAATAGGAGCTGGTATATTAGGAAAATAAGAGTAAAATGTCCTCTGAACAATGAGTATCGGAGTGTTGAATGATTTTGTGTTATTTAAATTAGACTCTTTAATCTGTATTTAGGTCTAGTAAAAGTCAGCTGACTTAAGGTCACACTTAAGTATTTGTTTGCCTAGCTTGAAGATGTGAATCACTCGCTCACATTCATAAAAAAAGAAAACTGTGACAAAGTAAAAAAAATCACTTTAGATCTATTTTTCCTTGTTTGGTTTTGTTTTCTAATCTTCAAGGAAGAAATGTACTTCTTCCAATCGAAAGTATACCTACGTAAGGACAACTGCTCTGATGCTTAACAGTATACACATAAATTATCCCTTCGAAATAGCAAGTGCTTGCATGGAAGTTAGGAAAGCAAGTAAAGGCATTAATGATTAGACTTAATAAAAGGTGTAGTTATGGTTGCTTGTTAACATGCAAAATTGGAATCTCTTTTTAATATTCGGGCATATTTTAAAGAATGTGATTCTTAGGAGTTTATCCTGGAGCATTCAGGAATGAAAATTTTGGAACCTATCGACACGAATCATGACAAAACCTCCACATTTTGGACAAGGTAAATAATATAATACATTAAAAATATTAAATACTGGAAGGAAGAGTCAGGTGAATAACTTGTGTATCATCTATTAAAAAAAAAAAAAATCGAACAAAGTCCAGTTTGTGGTTTCACAGCAATGCTAAGTATATGCACCTGCAAGGAATAGAATTCTAGCCCAGAGCTCCCACATACCTAACAAATAGCCACCTTTTCCCTATGTCCTCTCATACTGTCTTTATTTCTTCTAAGAAATTCTGCGTGTGATGTGTTATACACATTAAACTAATGCCATCCATTTCACAAGCTAATTGCAAACGATGGACACATACATACCTTGTAAAAAAAGTAATTAATAATTTCCTATTCATTTTTGTCCTCTAGATTTTAATAAATGAATTACACATTTCTATGGATTCAAAAAATTAGCAGTACTTCATAAGTTTTGAGTGATTCTCTGTCTGGTATTATTTGTAAATAAGATAATCCAGTAATTCTGAGATGAGGCGAAAAGGATAGCGATGGAGGAACAATTCAATAAGCTTGTCATTAATTCTAGAGACCCGTTTAAAATATTGCTTAGTCTAAAAATGAAAATAAGCTGATTGGCTTTATACTAGTTTCTGTTTGAAAATCACTACCCACTGTTGTATAACTGCCAATCTCTGTTCAACAGAGATGCAGGCCTAAAAAAATTGTATGGGGCTCTTACTTCGGCAGGATGGAATCTCACAGTATTTCCAATATATTCCATCCTCATGCTCTGCAATGTAGCACCATGGGCTGACATCTCCATCAGGGTTCCTGAAAGAGAAAAACAGAGAGAGTGAGTGAAAAGTCATCAAATATTTTCAAGAACCACGTAAAAATAAATCTTATTAAGCCTCAGTGTCATCACTATTTTTGCTGTAGTACCTATTGAATATTTAACCCATTGGACTTATATACCAAGGAAAAAGCAAAATTGGTCAGGAAGTTCAGATAACTTTGGTTATTACAGTACACAGCAAACATTAAATGCTAGTAATGTCTAAATCATAAATGCTTTTTTCTTTAAGTCTAAAAGGTGCAGAGCTATTTCTGGACAGTACTGAGAGAGAGGAAGATTTTCAGCCCCGCATCTTGCATACAGGTTCATTAGACTCCTAAACTTAATTTTTGCCTTGATACAAAATAGTCCATACTCCAACTTTCTGTATGTATGATGACAAAAACATTTATCCGATAAAGTGTTCTGAGAAAGACTGAGGTCTTTTCTTCCCCTTCAGTGAAGTTGAATAAATCTGTTCCAGTGATCTGATATATTGATGGATGAGGTAATTCCTTATGTGTCCATGATTATTCTTTGCTGTTGTGTAGCATCATTTACAAATGCATACCTAATTAGTCATTACGTTATTTAAAGTTTTTTCTATGTACCCTTTGAAAAATTATTCACATTGAAAAGATCAATTTAAGAGAAGAAATTGTTATTTTGGACAGGTTGAAATATGACCTTTTCTTGTAACTAGGGCCAACTGCAATCTTTTATCATGTACTTTGGCATGAATTCTATTAATGAGACCCCCCTACACTGAAGTGTCAGTTCAGCTGCACATTGATATTTGGGCATATTAACAAGTCCTTGCGGGAGAGCCAATTTTAGAATTGTTTGGGATTATTTTTGGTCAAATAACAGAATGCTGAAGACAATTGGTGAGTTGAGTTCAATTTAGCTGACCAAAACGCTGCTAGTTACACTTTCAAACAGACTAGCAAAAGTAGCGGACGAGGAAAGACTAAGACTAGTGTGCTTGGAATTTAGGTGTAATGGCAGAGCTTCCCGTGGCTAAAGAATGAAGGCGACTAAAATCAAGGAAAGCTTGTACTCAAAATAACACAATTTTCCTTGTTTTCACAGTTACAGGAAATATTGGGTTTACACCTGCATGACAGAAATCAGATGTCTGTAATTGAATCATGGTAATGGCACTCCACAATGCCTTAACACGCAAGGAAATTGCAGAGAAATGTGATGAATGTCTTTAGAAATCTTTGCCTCGAACCTCAAAAGTGCATACAGTTAGAAAACAATTGAGTGTCTTTCAAAATCTCAAAAAACTTCAGTCTGCATAATTTTGTTATGGCTGAAATGAGGTTTAGTGGAACATTATGAGGCATTTCCATCTGAACAGGGTGTCTGGCCGTAAACAAAGTATTCCAAGTAAGGACCACCCATGGAGAGATAACATGCTTCTGGTTAATGCTTTAAGTGTAAAATTAGATTATTCAAATATTGTCTCTAAAATTGAGCCTCACAGCAATGTATTATGCCTTAAAAAAGCCTTGTGAGATGTGTGTTGCCTCAGAGAAGGGAAGATCAACTTGTCCATTGTGGCCAAGCAAACGAATGGCACAGAAAGACCTAAAACGGTGGTATCTTCCCTCACAAGGCCTCGACAAGATTTGCATGCCAAAGATGTGCTCTGATGCTCTTAAAACAGTGAGTTTCCAAGCTTTTTCTCAACAGAATGTGAAGTTAAAAAGCATCTGTTAGTTGGGATCAGCATTCCATACACCTGTGGGAATATTCCTGGGCCAAGTGGTATAGCATAAGGAAGGAAGTGGCTAACCTTCCAGTCAAACTCCATCTCAAAGAGGATAATTTAACACCTAGCAGATTGAGGTTAAAAAGCTGTATTTGGTAATGAAGTAATTTCTCAGGCTTACATACCAGATGATAGGCTTCTTGCTCCTTGTAACACCAAATTCTCATTCGCTGAGTAAAGTGAGACTCTAGCAAGTACTACTTGAATACCTGGATAAACATTCAGTTTGTTTTGCACATCTTTGCATAGCTTGTACATGTTTTACTTTGCACAAACCTAAGTATTAGCCAGAGATGACTGCCAAAAGTAAGACCCTGTAGATAGAGTCTATCTAGGATGCTGCCACACAGCAACAATCAAAATTACATTCTTGATTCTGCTTTCTGTATCAGAGAGAATTCCATGGCCACTAGCCTTTTTATAGCTCCATATTATCATGCATACTGAGAGACACTGCTCTCTACATGTCATGAGAATTGTTATGCATTTGGTGGTGCTGGGCTGAGGGAGGCTGTGAAGTTGGTGTGAAATGTTTTTGGTGGGAAGACAGTTTTCCAGTGCGCACACGCTGATCTGATACTAGACAGCTTAATGGGTTTATCTGGTTTCCAGGCCATTTTCTAAGGAGAATGCCCAACTTACGTGGAGTTTCTCTTGTAGGAGGTGTATTTTTATTTGCTCCTGTAACATGCTGAACTGATTCAAAAGAGAGTCAATGCAGAACTTGGCAATAATGCTTTCTCCTATGGCTGAAAACAGAGTCCACTAGTGCAACGCATTGAACAGTGTTATTTTGAAGCACTGCTGCAGCCACTGGAAAAGATCCCAAGTAAGCCTTTTTCTTCCCTCTCCTTCACCAGTGTTTTTCAATGAGAAATATCCTCCTGAGTCATCAAATACTCTGGAAATACCACTGACTCCTTTCATCAATGTGCTCATCTGCCTGCTGCATGTCACAAGACCTCTCTTCTGTGCTTTCTTACTTACTCTCCATTAACTGGCTGTCTCTGTCATATTTTCTTGAATGTCAATTTCTGATTAAATATGAAAAAGTTCTTGGATCAAGAACCAGGACCCTATGTTCATGATATAGCAATTGTGCTGAACTGCTGCATATTAATTTTGCCTCACTTCTCCTGATTTATATTGCTTACAGTGAAATGATCTCAACATGAAGGTGACAAGTGTATAGGCTCTACCCTAGAAAGCCTATAACCTCCTAAGTAAAGGCATCTTCCAGGAGAATTGACGTGTGGTTTGAACCTTCTCACGAAGGAGACATTAGAGCTTTTCTTGCTATGCCCCAGGTAACTCAATTCTTAATCTCTTGGTTTAAACATTTCTGTCCCCATTACGCAATGAGTAAGAGACACACCACTCCACTTTATATGCATCCTAGATGAGCTGATGACTATCACTGTGTAAGGAATGTATCTATCAGATTATTCCCCACCTATTTCCATAGCAAGCATAGATGGGCATAAAAACTTAGCTGGTTAGTCCTGCAAAGGCAGAAGTGCCTGTAACTTCCTGATGCACAAAATATCAGAAAGGTAAATGTTGCAGGCTGAAAAGAGCCTGCAGAGCCTCAACATCTCTGAACACAGGTTCTTGTTTGGCTCCTAAATTTTGCATTTCTTATTTAAGTTTCATTCTGAGTTCTATCCATAGTTATGGAAGACTTCTCTAGAAGGCAAGGAAATGAAAGTGGATCTCCCGTGGTTTGAGCTGGTATTGTAACTGCTGACAGTTGATCATCTGAATGTAAATAACAACTCTTAAGTCACTAAACAGCTAATGCTCACTGAGAATTTTTGGTGACTACATAACTTTCATTAGCACAAAACTCGGAAACATAGTGTGTAACAGAAGCAGGCTTGTGGGTGAGGATAAAAACCATAATGTTCCAGAGACTCCTACAGACATTCACTAGTGCTTCTGTACTTCTGACTTGGACCAATTTTTTTATTATCTCCACCTTTTCATTTAAGTAATCTCTAGTCTTTCTCCATCATGCTGAATTACTATGATATGGACTTTGGGTGAAAGCTGGGTTGAAAAAGTTATTCTGCTAATGGTGCTTGTCGATCCAGGGTACTGATTACAGGATAAAACAAAACCTGTTAGATATCTATGGTTCTGACGTTCTTCACTCTATTACAGGAAGTTTCCTAATTTTGTGCAACTGTTTAAAGTAACAGTGGGTATATAGGCAATGTTAGTAGCAATGAGATATTTCTTACCTGCAGTAGTTATGCTCTCCAAGCCCTCCCTCCCCATTGGGATATTTCAAAGTATTATAAGGATGCTCGAAGGTCTCATTCCAAAAAAGACAAGGTTTCCCTGCATATTGGGAGGTCTGGTTCTGAGTGCCACGATAGTCAGCCCCATTTGCTGTGTAACATTCTGGGAAGAAATGGAAATGGAAAAAGAGAAAGAATGTTTGTAGGTTTAGTGTTTGGTTGCTCTTCCCTTGCCCTCCACCCCATCCCCAAGAGACCATGTTTCCTTTCACTAACATATTTCCTGCATTGTTTAGGCAACTAAAGATGCTGTCTGGGATTTAAGTTTTCTTGAAGAGATTATGATTTCATTACTTTACTAAACAACGTTAGGTCTGAAGAGTGAACAATGAACATGCATTTTCTGAATAAGCATACTACATTTTTTACTGTTTTCCCCTTGTTTTACTCATTAGGATGAATCTGCAACTTGTTGATTTTCCAAAAATGAAATTAGATTATGTTATCAGTCTGTCACTTGTCAGCACACTACCCAAAATCTCATGCCAGTTTAACTAAAGTTGTGAATATCTGTACTTTACAAAGTGAAAGATTTTGTAGCTATGGATCTTGCAACCATTTACATCCTGATTTAGAAAAATTCTTAGGCATTTCTTTCTCTGGCCTGAATTGCCTTAGAAAGGGACCTCCTTTGGTACAGTATAATCATGATACTGTGATTTGTTACTAAAGAACTTATGCTTTCAGATTAAAACTTACAGGTCAGTATTCTTCTGCCTCGCTCATATTTTCTCCCATTTGTCTTTGTTTTCCTAGCTTCCCTAATACTCAGCAAGTTAGAAATCAAAGCAGAGAATGATTTCTGAAGTCATTAAATGCACTATCCCCTTCTCAGCTGAACTACAAATCTCGTGCTGCCTGGCTTTGCTGTGTCTTGTTAATGATATCTTCTGACCAAATAAATATTCATATTTACAATTTTACCTTTACTAAAATGCAAAACATTTTTTATTAAATTATGCACTGTGAGGGTGACAGAGCACAGGAACAGTTTGCCCAGAGAAGCTGTGGAGTCTCCATCCTTGGAGATACTCAAAAGCCATCTGGACGTGGTTCTGGGCAACCTGCTGTAGGTGACCGTGCTTGAGCAGAGGGGTTGAACAAGATGACCTCCAGAGGTCACTTCCAACCTCAAGCATTCTGTGATTCTGTGACCATCTTCCAGAAACAGTCATTATAGTTAGTGTACCATAAATAAGTCCATCCTCTTTATAATAAATACTTGGTAACATTTATCACCCATGCATTTATTTAGAAATAGCACTGAGATACAAAAGCCCATGACAGAATTAAAACTGCTGCGTTACACTGCTGTAAACGTTTCTTTGTACTGAGTAGCATTACTGGGGAAAGTCACAAATGATTCCGACGAACTGCGGGCTGCGCAACCCTCCGTTTTATCTGATCGTATTCTCTGCAGAAACCAGGTAACAGCTGCAGACATGTTCTACTGCCCTGAGGGAAAGGGAGAGCGCTCTGAAGTGGAGTGTGCCGATCCCAGGTGTCCCTCATGAGATGTACTTTACAAAACAAAGCTAGAGAGACCTGCAAGGCTGCAGTTGGAAGAGGGGGGAAAAAAAACCAACAAACATCCCCAGCTTAATCCCTATATTAACAGTGCACCTTTTTTGTATTTAGAAATACTGTGGGAGAAGGGAAAATGTATTATTAAAACCATGCCTTTGAAATGAGTTTAGTCCGGGCTCACAAATAACAGAATGGTGTAATTATAATGATTATTTCACAGTTTTATTACACAGCAGATGAAAGCTGATGTTTTTGTGCCTTTGCTGCGCATTTTCATGCCTAGGCAAGTTAAGATTTCTATTAACTGGAATTTTGTTGCTGAAGGCACACAGAAGAGGTATCTGCACAGCCCGTAATGTATACTGCTATCATCCTTGGACAGAAAGCTGTCTAATTTAACAAAAACAAGCTTCAAGTCAATACTCCTCCTTACTGTAATTTACCTGATTGCCTTAGCCATGCAGGTGAGCTACATACATTTACTTGAAAATGCAAATCTGAGTTTCCAGTATTTAGGCCACCACAGATATTTGCGTAAACATGTGAAAAAAAAAAACCCCAAAACACTTTAAAGTCACCAGTGTTGCAACTTTCTTCAATACCTCTCTTGCTTTGCAGTTAGTGTAAAAGTTTTTCTGTGCCATAGGTGAAAAATATAAGCTGATGAATTTGGCAGAAAAGAGAGGAAAACATAATCAAACTGGATAAACAAAATAAAGTCCAGTATAAAGAGGCAGTTGTGAGAAGTGATAAACACATCCAGAAAAGATGTCTACCGCAGCTTAGTGCTGTTACTTTTTTTTGCTTCTCACTTCGAAATGAGAAGGAATATGTACTAACATCTACGCAGAAATGCAAGGAATGCTACAATACCTGAATGTAATCTGGCACACAGGCTAAACTGAAGTTAACATCAGCCCATTTTAGGATCTGCTAAGACTGGCCCATGCTTTAACTTGCAGTAGCAACTGCCTTTCATTTTCATGTCACCTTTTTTCTTTTTTTTAATAGATTTTCTTCAAACTTTGTTACACTAGTACTTTAAGGACATTGAACAAAAGGAAGAGTCAGTGCTCTCTTCATTCCTCTCAGCTATAGTTTTTTCTTCCCAAGACAATAGGTAGCTGTAACAGTGCCTCCTATGTTCTTTTGCACTACCCAGAGATTTGGGAAAAATGTGCCAGCTGAGTTGTAGTGGCTATGTTAGCATCTGGATGTGGAAGCGGGAGGCAGTGAGATACAACGTAAAATCATTGATTATCCCAGAAAAACTGAGATGAAAACTTTAAGTTATGGAATTTAGCAGCTGTTATCAAATAAAATACATAAGTTTTTGTGTTATAGGGAATTTGCTAGGAAATTTTCATTTTTGTTAATGATTAATAATAATTTTGCCATAGCATCAGAGTGCAATCTTTTCAAGTAAATTTTAGCATTTAAAAATCAGGTCCTTGGTCCTACATTCTTTTGCCATGAACAATCAGCTTTGAGATCTGCTGAAGTATATTTTTTGTACAGTTTTCTACAAAATTCCTAGAAACATGGATACAGATCTCTCAGCATATTCAGTATCTTGGCAGTAAATAGCTGAATTCTTCCATTTATCACACATAGGGATTTTGCCATATTTTGCTGCATGACAGTCAAGACACTACCTTAAGGATCTCACTATGAAATTAATATTCCCAGTGTGTTGAAGGTGCAAAGTGAATGTTTTATATGCAGACAGACCACTGCCCTCTCCATTTCAAATCTGTAGGCTGCATTTTAAAGACAAATGTCCTAAGAGATTCTGGAGAAGAGGAGGTTAGAAACACCATCCTTTTTGTCTTGCATCACTGGTGCTATAATTCTGTGAAAAGATGAGCTTAAAAACGGTCAGCCAGATTTGCCTGCACAAAACTAATTCAGAAGAGGTCATGTAAATAAAACAGTCATGAAAGAGCGGACTGAACACTATTGGTAAAACTCTTGGGCCTGCTCAAATTACCTGATTTCTCTCTGGTAGATTATGATCATGTAGAAGGGAGGGGAAAAAAAAAATTCAACCAACAAACAACAACCACCTCTCCTTTACTGTTCTGGCACCCACCAGATCCAGCTGCCTTATGTTGGTTGATAATTCCGTGTTACTTTAGGCTATGAAGCCCTTCGCTTGGAATCTAATATCAGAATGGTAACTCAAGGAAATTAATACCAGTTCTATGAATTTCAGCAAGCCTTATTCCTTAAAGTTTTGTAAAACCATGATATACTATGACAGAACTTGCACTGTATCCAAGTCTTTTCCAGGTGGCAAAGACAGCAATGGAAGAACAGGCATTTGTGGTGGCTAAAGCTGACAGTGTCCTAGAAGGCATCAGCGTGCCACTGAGCTTGGTGGATTTGTCACATTGCTTCTGTTCATGCACCCAAGGCTCAGTTTAAACTATCCTGTCAACCATAAACCTATATTAAATCACTAGGGTTTTAGACAGTATACGGAGAAAACTGTGACCATTCAAATCTTGAAGTGCCCGACCTCCTCGTATTTCTCAGATCTTAGTCTGCTGGGTTTCAGAGACAGTCTGATGTAGAGGCTTGTATCAAATCCACGATTACAATCAATGTCTGTATTAACTGCCTAATGACCCTGCTGCTTCTACTGTTTCGTGGGGATGTCTGCAAACAGAATTAATCAGAGACAAAACCACTGCAGTGGTCCTAGTCCTCAAAAGCTGGAAGGTTCCAACAGGTCCTGTTCAGGATAATGCTTATGAGCCCCAGTGAGAAGACACGGACAGCAGTGTGTTGTCAGGGCTGGTTCGTTTTCAACACATCAGGTGCTGTGGCTGACAGAAAAGTAACTCTTCTTTAAATGAACGCTGGGACTAGATCAGTACGTATTGAATGGCAACTGCTAGAAAGAAAAAGCAGAAAATAAGCCTGGGGAGGGTTGTCCACTATGAGTGAACGCTCAGTGTGTGATACAGGTTCACAATTAGTTTTATTAGAGCCAGATCAACATTTGGAAGATCAAACAGCAGCTGTAGTAGAAATTTTTTCCATCTGTCTCGGTTTCTTCTTCGATGTAGGGACCTTACAATGATCATTTATGCCTTTGTTACTTTGGGACTGTATGGCTGCCTGCACTCCACATGGGCGCCACTTTAGGATCATTTGAAAAATTAAGGTAGTGCAGGATATAACAGCCTGACTTTTTTACTGACTGAAGCACTGATGATAAAACACTGACATTTCAGAGTCTGCGTTGGTTTCCAATGATTTTCTAAGATGGATTTCCAAATATTGGTTTCAATCTCTGAAGCCCTTAATAGCAAGAGGCCCAGTTACCTGAGAAACTCTCATTTCGTCCCACATTACCGCAGACAGAAATGATACAAACATTGGAATTTCATCTGCAGTCTTTTCTGTACAAATGAGATGAAAAGCAAAGAAAGCAGCTATCTACTTCTCAAACACTCTCCCTTTTCTGGCTGACAAGTGGGAAATCTTATAAATCTTCTGGGCATTCTTCAAAGTCTGTATTTTCTCAAAGACATATATTTAGTGACATTACAAATTGCAGACTGAAGAGATGAAGGTTTCAGGATGGTTTAAATGACTTCTTAGAGTACTCCTCTAAGTTTGCGGCATGTATGTAGCTTTTGAGACTGAAAACTCAGAATGACAAACTTGTTACTATTTCATTGAAAAAAATAAAGTTACCTGCTTTATATGTTTAAGTTCTGGAAGCTACTTGGAGTGCTGACTACTGGCCAGAGAGATTCAAGGTTGACAGCAATTATCAAGCAGAAACTAGCCTGCCCAGGCCAGAAATTATCCTACCAGCTACGGCCAAACAAGAAGCAAGGTTTTCTTTTAAAAATCTGCAGATTAATGAAAGGTAAATGGAAGTGACTGCTTTTTAAATCTTGGGTTTCGTTACAGTGGTGTGATAGCCAGAACGTTAAATGTTCTGCAAGGCTGGAGCAAGAAATAGAGGTTCCTTGAATTTACATGCTATAACTGCCTGCTCAGTTCTCACTTGTTTTTCTTACGGCCTTTCAGAAGAGTCAGAAAAATGCTGAAACAGGATATAAGGACACGGAACCGAAGGTGCCAGGTCCAGTAACGGCCAGGTGTTGGCCGCTTGATGCATGTGCTTGCATAGTGTTCTAAGAAGAGCTTTCAGTCATTTCCATTCTACCTAAACCGTTCTCCTAGTTCTTGCTAGAGCTTGCAATTTAAGCACTCCTCCTTAAATGAAAGCACTGTATCTAGGTGCAGATGGCAACAGTTACAGGCACTAACCAGATGCTGCAGTCTCTAATTTGATTGAAAGGGTATAATTAGACAGCAGAAACACTTCAATGAGAGAGTAATGCACAGAGGAAAGGGCAGAAACCACTTAACCGATGCCAAGATACCCCAGCAGTAACAGAGGCAGGGGCCCACGGGTGGAAGGGGCAGAACACCAAATTACCTTCGTCAGATGAGAACATTCTCGTTTCCCTATGGATGCGAATAGGGATTCTATTATCATAGGTTGCCACAGTTCTTCATGTGGGAACGCTGATTAAAACCAGAAGAAGCTTCAGGAGATCAAAGAGACAAATATGGCTTCTGTGGTCATTATTAAAAATATTTTTAGCAGTGCAATGGTTTTCTTTGAAGATGCAGTTTTATCGACGGAACCAAGAGCTCATTTGCATACTGGCAGATGATTGGTCAGGGAAAATTAGTCTCGTTCCATAGGATGTTATGATACAAAATAAACGCTCTGGGGCCGTCGAAGGCTGGTTTAGACCTACCCATGCGAAAAATTAGTATTTTTACATTTCAATACTCTTCTCTTCCAATTGATACTAACACAACAAAAGCCCTTATACCAAAGCTACCAGGATTGGGTTGCCTGTACTGTAACAGCAAAAAAAGCCCACAACACAACGGTTGATACAAACTAAAGAAAAAACCTCAGGAAAGAATGATCTTTGTTTAAAGTTGCGATATTCAGAGTTGCTAGAAAGTAACGCCCCATTTGGTAAATCAGCCAGTTAAATTCTGATGTGATGCTATGAGGGCACTTGACAAGCCGATCACTTCTCCTTTGCGGTGTAGGGGGACTCTGCACGTAGTTTAAAAATCCTCTCTCTCCTACATATTCACACGCAGACACGCAAACAAACATATAATTTTTTTAAGTCCTCAAATGCAATCATTTTTCCTGGTCAGAACTAGAGCCTTATTTAGTGTTGGTCCAAACTAGAGAGTAGTCACAGTGAATACTCACCTGACATTTGATCAAACCTTGACTTAAGCATCTGTCTGCCCTGTAAGAATGTACATTCCTGGGAATGTACGGACATGTGGAGTTCCATACTTGTGCTCCCTGGCAGTGTGTGAGTTGTTATATATGTGAACTTGCCATTCTTATGAAACTCTGATTACTAACCTTCAAGCTCATCTTCGAGCTAATCACTTTTTCACTGCTCTTCCTTTTTTGTTTTTAAATTTAAAAAAAAAGGTAAATGCTATCTGACTGGCCAGACCCATTCTGGAATATGCTGGAAGCAGGCAAATTGGGCTATGAGCATGAGAGGCAGTTACCGTAATTTCTAGTGCTTAAAAGTATGTATTTTGTACCTTTTTTCTTTTTATTCGTACAATACAGACATGCTATATTAGCCACAGCTTTGCAGCTGCCGGCCTGTCCTCAACCGCAAGACGGAAACACACTTGCTTGTCCTTGTGATCCTTTATCACTGGAAGTAAGAATGCATGATGTGGCCCCATAAGAATTTCTGTTCCTTAATACACCCATTTGTTTTCTTTCTTTGTGAAGTTTTAAAACTGTTGTTCCATTGTCAAGCGTGGCAGATCGAATCCCTTTGGAAATTTTATCAGGATGGGCCATAGCCACTGTGTGGATGGAGGAGTGGTCAACGGTACAACCATTATGGTGTGATATGACAAAGAATGCAAATTTTGCAGCTGGCAGCATGTAATCCTGCCTCCCTCCCACTTCTTTGGCTCCATCCTGCCTAAATCCATTCACATAACTCTGGATTTTGAGTTACGCTCTATGCATGTACAAGCATGACATGCTGAAGTGTCTGACTATTTCATCTTCTATCTGTCTCGTTAGAAATGCTTTTTCAAGTATTTCCATGATGATTGCTTAAGGCATATCAAGTAGAACTGCTTCTCTGAATCAGCAAGACATAGGCAGAAAAAGAGGACGAGAGATACGAGGTTTGTGAGAGAAGGCTGAAATAGCAGCTCAAAGGAAAGACTCAGCTGGGAAGAAAACCCAGGACTTGGTGACCCAGTATTGCTAAATGGAAAGGAAACAGAGAAAGGAAAACGAGATTAATAATCATATACATTTCTGATGAGGAAATTAAATGATATAATACAGACACTACAAGTGAGAACTTACTGCACTGAGTATATAAAATAACTTTTGTTCACTGAAACTAACATTTGCCGACGGCATTTCCATCTCTTTGGCCTTGTAATACAAAACTCACCAAATTTAGACAGTCCTTTAATGTTGGGCAATCTATTCACGCATCTCTTATTTCTGATTCACTTGAGAAATGTGGTATGACTGAAGTTTGAATGCTGCAAATGTCAGTGTTAGACATCACACAGTGAAGCAGGAACATTCTGTGAAAAGTAGCACAGTACTGTGTGCAAAAATGATTGTTAACTCACTCTAATTACCAACCATTTGACTAATTTTTCATACGGGAATTCCAGAAGTTAAAGTTTCTCTCCTATCTTAGCAAATGATGGTATGACACAGTCTGTATTTCGACTGTTTTACAATAAACTTAAGACAGGCATTTGATTAAAAAAAGGAATAGGCATTAAAAACATACCATATGACAAACTGCCTTACAGAAGAACTATCAATGTTTGTCATTTCAGAATCCTGCTAGCTTCAAGTGCAACCTGACCCAGCTGATCCCGTTTTGGTCCTGTGGGATCAAGAGTGAAGAAGAAGATCCTGAGGTATTGTTTGTGCAGAGTAGCAACTCTGCAGATTTTGTACGTGCCACACAAATTACAGGTCCTTGCTGAACTGCAGATTTGCACTGCTTCCAGGTTCTTTAGCAGAAGTAGTACTTCTAGTACTACACAGGCAGCAGTACTTTCTAGATCCATTCTCCTTTGCTACCCCTTCACTCAGAGGCATTATTTATTATTCCCCCCTTCCCCTGGCCCCAGCTGCTTGTGCTCAGGCATCTCCGTCCCCTTTAGCGGCCACCAGTGCAAGCCGTTAGAAGTTGGCGAGAGGATGGCAGTGCAGGTGCGTGAACAGGTAGAATCCTCTCAGCAGCCTATGAACCAAACATTCACACTGGGATATATCCTCCACTTGCTGTCACGCAGCGTGCCGTGAGGGACATGGGCACATACCGACTGTTCTGTCTGCAGTTCTGCTCAGAAACCTTACAAGTCGACACTCTTCAACTTAAGCAAAGGAAGGATTGCCCACTGTGTGCACCAAACATGTCCTAATGGTACTGGGAATACTGTTAGACATGGTCTAGACATGTCCTTGCCTCGGCAACTTTCTACACTCTTATCTGAAAATACTCTCGCGTTCTACTCACTTCAGGTATCTTCCAAGAAGTTGTAAAGTTTACCTTCCAAGTTCTATTTCTGGTAAAAGGCTTTTTTTCCCCCCCTGAGAAAGTATTTGTATTTTCCAAATCTAATTAAGTGCATCTAGAAAAACTTGATGTGCAAATATCTCTTGATGGCAAAAGGAAGTAGAGCAAATTCTATGCTATAAAGAATAACAACAATGAGAATACGCAAAATGTATCCAGGAGGACCTTGCCTCTGATGGCTGTGACACTGTGATCTCCTGGAACAGCCGCTTCAGACCTTGCGACGCCGGGCCAGCGCTTAGCAGAGGAGAAGTGCGGCGCTTCAGCAATCGCCAGTAATGACTGAGAGGAGGACAAAAGGGTGCAGAGGAATTTTAGAAGTGAAAAATCACGCTAACAGGTGGCGAAGCTTCAGGCTTCCCAGATTCCTCGGCTGGACGAGAGCCTTGACGGGTGTGAGGAGTCCGCGCTTGACAGGGCAAGGTGGCCCCGCTTCTGCCCTCCTGCCACCGGTGACTTCGTGTCCCAGCGGGTGAGTGTCCCCACGCCCTGCAGGTCCAGCCACCAAACCACTTCGACGGGGAAAGGCGCTGCTCTTCTCCCTCTCACCTCACGCCTTCACGCAGGGTTCCGCGCTGCCACAGACCCTCCCGGAGACCCTCACGCTGCAAACCACGCACGAACATGTGTGTCCTGTAAGTGCGCCCCGGCGAGGTGCCGAGTGGCAGATGAGGGATCCTATTACCAGCCATGTGACAGGAAAGGATAGAGACCGACATCCCAACCTGCCGCCGCGCGGGGCGGCCGAACCGCCGCTTTCACCTTCGGCACCCGCAGGTTTAGGGCGGCCGGGACGGGCCCGCGGGG
>VYXH01008059.1:487518-504120 GCA_013397275.1 Burhinus bistriatus
TTTTTTTGCTAAGAGAACCGTATCACCAAAATATTAGTAGATACATTTGGAACTACCTAGCAACCCTCACAACTAACTGAGAGGGAAAAGCATAAACCAACTGACTGATCACCTTGGTAGTTCGATTTCCTGCAATTTTTATTCTAAATACTGTGATTCTGCAGACACCCCCCAATCTCTGCTCATAGAGTCATGTGATTGTCTGAGAAACTTTCACTTTTTAGGATAGAGAGATGGCTGGGGAAAGCTTGAAAATATAGCCCCTACTGGTTTTTCTGTTTGTTTGTTAAAGGAGAAAGAAATCTAAAAGCACATAGCATTCAATGATTAGGATTTTTGTATATTTCTATTGCCCTTACTGCTTTTTAAGATACTTCACTCTATCTTACTATGTAAGTCTGGCCCTAGCTGTGAACAGCGAGAGCAGCTCCTTTTCTGGGTGATTGCTGGAGTTGGGTGCAGAGGCAGAAGTTTTCAGAGACCTGCAGCACGCAGGACTGCTGCTTTCCCTTCTGATATAAAAGATATGACTTGTCATAGACTTACATTTACCCTGAGATCCAGAAGTAGATGACAGACTTTCATGATTCAATAATTGTCTAATATGCCTTCCCTCGTTAAAATTTATCTGTTCAAGATTTATTACTGCTATACAAAGGATTGCGTCCTCTATTGCTATCCAAATATACAGCCCTGCTGAGTGCTATGGACTTTATTAAAGTCTCAAAATTTTTTTCATAAATGGTAAGCTTTTGGTAGCATATGAAAATTACCTACAGATTTGCAAAATATACAAGAGTTTAGAAGGGCTAAAGAGTTTAGAAGGCTTCATTCTATTTTTTTTAATTAGTTTTTGATGTACAATGATGAGTTTAGAGTAGCAGTTCTGTTAGCTGCTCCCAAATGTGAGAAGTCTTGTAAAATGTAAAAGTAGTGTTTTAAACCAGTTGGTTTTATATGTGGGAATCTGGTGTGTGTAAAATTTGGCAAATATAGGAGGTGTCCTTTGTCTATGCATTTTTATGTAAGCAAAAACCATTAATTGCTGCAGGTATCTACCCTGTGTTTAGTATCCATTTTTTTGTGTACAGGGGAGGAATAAAAAGTGTTTTGGGTATGAGTGTTCCCTGTGAAGTGTAGAAAACAATTCTTATACGATTTAAAGGGAAGGGGCAAAATTTAGCAGTGTCTCTGGCCCTCTGATAGACACAGTTAATTGATGACTGAGCTCAGAATCAATGGGCTGTATTTTCCATGATGGACATGGCTATCATACTGGCTTCTGTTTCATCTGCAATGATGAACCTGTTAGAAAGGCACGGAGCCAAAAATAGTTTTTAAAGTGTCTTGTTAGCAGAAGCTAACAGAATGAATTATATACAGAATATATGAAATCATAACAACCTTTTAAAAGAAAGGACTAAAAACTCAAAGAAGTAATTTACTAGCCACATAACATTTTGTAAAGATTACTTTTTACAATGTAATAGTTTTTATAGCAAGTTTGTTTCTGTGTGGTAGAAAGGTTCCAAAAATGGGCAGCAAACTGAAAATTCTATTCACTTCTTTTTTCACAAGACATATAAGCATTCTCTAGGCGAATTCATGCATGCCTAGAAGTGGGAGTATGTTCAAAGATATGTTGAAAGTTACAGTATCATGCAATGCATTCCTTAGATGACAGGTCAAATTTACCTGTTCTGAAACAGAACACTTTTAATCAGGTAGCCTTATCACTCAACAAATAAATTGTTTTGGCCAAAAAGTCCTGTTCCTTCTCAATCAATCAATCAATCAATCAATCACATGTTTGCATGTCCTGAAAATACAATTCCAATTTTCCTTCCTAGTCTTCCAGCAGGACACAAGGACTATTCAGACTTGATTTTTTTCATAAAAGATCGTAGCAGAAAAAGATCATGTTTGATTTCTTTGTCATTGAGAAAAATTATTAAAAAGGTCGTAACACTTGCTATTTCTTTAGCAGGATCATTTGTGATTTCAGTTCAGTTGAGTCTTACCTCTCCTTTCTACACAAGTAAATCAGACGTGCCAGGACTGCAAGACCGACAATTCCAAATACACAGCCAAGGAGAATTACTTGTTTGATATCTGAAAACCAGAGACCAACCACAACAAAACAGGAAGACATTGAAACATTTTGTCATATCTGTTTGACTGTAGTCACATGTGACAATTTTTTAAATTGTACATATACTGTTAATTTTACTGTTCTTTTTTTTTTGTGGAACAAACTGGTAAGGAGTAGGAACTCGCATAATTCCTACATTTGACAGTTAGGGCAGGTGGCTGCAAAAACTGTTTGAACACAAAGGATGGCTAGTGGTTAATATGTAGTCAACATCATGGATGTACAACACGTATGTAAAACTGCCAATCCCAACAACTGACAATTTTTCAATCCTTTTTCCATATGGTTTGATTGATTTAAAAATTGCCCCTATTTTGGAGTTAAAATTTTGAAACTGCTTAATGGTCTATGTAAAAGAGAGCAAAAGTGACCGTTCTGATGTGGGTACGGTGAACTGCATCAGGCAGTATGAACACGCTGAAAGTGCCAATTTAATTCTGCAACTTCATAATAAGGACACAGGAACGCTAGAAAGAAACTAGATATGAAACAAATTTTGAATAACAAATCTCCTCTTGTTTTCTTATTCGACTAAAGAGTTGCAGGTTATCAGTTCTGTTGCTTTCATACTGATGTAGAACAGCGCTAGCAGGATGCTCCATGGCTGTGGTGAGCAACGGAAGCTAAAGATATCATGCAGGTAAATTTTTCACGACACATAAGAGGATTAGTAACAGTTTAGGAGATGCAGCATCTGGAGTGAATTGTCTGGCAGAAACAATACTTCCTGAATTTTGTATCCTTTAAGGAAAATACCTGCTGGAGTACCACCACTGAAAAACTGCAAGTCCCAGTGTGAGCAACCTTTGGCCCAGGTTCAGCGTCAGAGAGTCAAAGAGAACTTGGCTCTCAGTTCCTTGGCTCTGAGACACTCTGGTGTCCTGAGGTCAAAGCAGATTCAATGCTCTGCCCTTTTTCTGCTCCTAGTGCTAGCACTAAATGCGTGTATCAGGGAGCACGTAGCCTGCTGAGAGATAGGTGAGCAGCGGCGCATCTCAGCTCTAATGCATCTGGGCTGCATTTTTCCCAGCCCTTCCTTCCATCGCTTTGTCGTGCCTGCAGGAAGAACTACAGCCTAGCACACAGTGATGGCAGAGTGATGCAAGAGACGCTTCCGTCACCCTGCAATAGATAATTTGGTTCATACTGGAGTTTAAATAAAGAAGTGGGTACATAAACAGTTTCACAGGCAGCGGTCCTTCATCCAGTAACTTCAGTACAAGGCTCCAAAGTGTCCAACTTATAGGCAGGTACTGGGTCTCTGCCAAGGGATGAGAACCCACCATTGGTAGTTTGGTCCAGTGGTGATCTGCCTCTATTGTGAAATCTTTGTATTTAATTTGTAATCTCAGGTTATATTTCTTGATTGTAATATGTTTTGCAGCCAGTCTCCTGGAAACGATAGCCAGACAACAGTTCCATAATAAGAAGACCTAATGTTTTTTGGCATCCTCATCTTGAAAAAAGTGCAGAAGGCTAATGAGATTTCTGACAACTTTCCAAAAAGAACTATGTTTACACAGAGCCTGAGCCTGGAAAATGAGTGAGAAGAGGAGGGGGGGGGCGGTGGGGTGAAAGAAAAAATCAGGACAGACAAAACCAGATCGCACTTAACAACACCAAATTATTGTCTGTCACGAACAGACTATATGTGTATATATTGCTAAAGTTTTATAATTTTAAGCTGCATTTTACTTCAGTTTTTACTAGATTCTACTTTTTGCTTTTGCTGAATGGTTTCTTTTTTTCCTCTATGTGATATTCTGTGAAGGGAGGTTGCTGTGGTACTGGCAAGACTTGCAGTGGGATTGTAATTAGAAGCATAGCAAAATAATTATTAGCAGAGGATTTCCATGGAAACTTTAATTCAAGGAAGCAAAACTCAAAAGCAACAATATGCAGGCCCAACAGCATAATTTGTATTTGAAATTTTAAATACAGAAATGGATTTTGCAAAATAACTGGTGTTCAATTTTCTTGTTTCCATCTCTCTTCCTATCCAGTTTTCACAGTCCTCATGCCTTTATTTTAACTGTTCTAGCTTTTGAAAAACAGCAGTATATAACAACCAAAAAACCTTGAATTTGATGTGCCACAAACCTGCAGCAAGTGTAACAACGGGCACAGCACTGTAAAGAAGTGCCCCTGGAAGCTCAGAATAATAGAGGGCTGGTCCCCGTGTTCTTGACCAGCATGAAAAATCATTTGAAAAAGTGTGTTTTAGTAGTTCATGCTGGAAGTAAAAATGTGACCACTAATCACAGTGGCTAGGTCAGTGGTCACCCATTCAGGCGCCCAGAATTTTGGAAGTGCCGTCCATTAATTTTGTCAGCATTTTCCTGGCATCAAGAAGGCCCTCTGTCACAGGACTTGATAAAACGGATGTTGATGAAACAGCAGCATGCTGCTGTGTAAAGAGGGAAATGGTGAAGAAAACATCTTGGTAACGACAGATTTTGATGACAAAAAGACCTTTGCTGTACTTATGCTGACTTTAGAATCAACGCAAGGAAAACTGGCATTTCAACAGTGTCTTAGACCGGAGGTAGAAATGTATTTAGCGGAAAGCAAGTACTAGCTGTCCATGCTATAAAAACAGTAGAGGTTTAGACATAAGTGGGAGGCACTTTGGACTATTTTGCCTATCTTCTCTGGAGACGCTTGGACCTATCAGTAAAATAACCTTCTCACACAGAGTGATACCCAGCAGCATATCTTCTGACGCAAAAGGAGGAACAAGGTTAGATATGAATGGCATCATTAGGGGACGGCAGTAAAAAAAAAGAATGAAGAACTGCCTATGCAATTTGTATTTCATATTGTCTCGATCAGTCGTCAGCATTGTCAGTATCCTGCTGCTGTGGGCAGCATTGCCATACTCCAGCTTCCTGAGCCTGATAAAAAATCATCATTTTTGGCTCACATTACAAATGAACCTCAGCCCTAAATATCAAATAGTGAGGAAGGTCTTTGTTACAATCAGATCAATAAAATTCTCCCACACCTTGTTGTTCTTTGTCGTCTTTCAGGAAACCATGTGCTGGAAAACATTGTGGGTTTTTGTTTGCTTATCCATAAAGCTGCGGCACGTCCCCATCATTCTGAATGCAGTTAATCCCTGCGTATCTTCCTACTCCTTCCCTCCGATCTCTCAGGACTGGCTTTTTGCCCCCCTTTCTCTAGTGTAAATGTCAGCATCCAGTTTGCTTATTGAGACTGACTGGCTCCTATCCAGTATGTATGTGGTTGACGGCAGCAATGGAAAAATGTTCTTAGCTTTCAGCTTGGCAAAATCTCTTGCCACTGACTTTTTAAGATCTGGCCTTACTTTGTAAAGATGTCGTTCTTCTCAGACTTTTGGCAGACGATCTATTATTACTATGAACTAGGAAGCATGCTAAATTATCTGCTAAACTTGTGAATCTCTTGTATTTTCAACAGTTAACTAAAGTACTACGTATGCTCTGGCCTATCATATTAAACAGAAATGTTTTGAAATATCTGAAATTCACTGTTTCCAAAATAGCATCACTACTGAGATTGGCCCCTGGGAACACAATCAGTTGCATATTGATTACTAACAATGGCTGGTCCAAGGAAACATTCCATAAATGTTCACTCATCTATTTAAAATTAAGCAACATTCCCTGTATTGCATGTGCAAATGTTCAATAATTATTTTTTGTGCTAAAGTCCACAATCTGCTGCCCAAACTCACTGTGTTTCATCTCACAACTACCACTAAACGTGCAGAACTGCGTTGGAAATGAACAAGTAATTGGTGCAGGCCTGCAGAGGCTGATGAAATGTGTCAGCCGGCCAAGAACTCGTTGCTGGTGTGTTCTGCACTTTCCACATTTCTTTGGAAGGTGCTCAGAATGGAGAATCTGTTGATATGAATTATTTGATGAGTACTTTCGGGAACAATTAGCTCAGCGTTAGAAGTGCTTCAACATGCCATGTGGCCTTGCATCACCCTGGTGCTTTGAAACATTGCCATCTTGAGGCCATTTGGAGCGTATGGTATGTGGCAGATGAATAAAACAAAGTTGAAACTGTCCGAAAATATTGGGTAGTTTCCTGTAGAGCATGCAGGCAGCCTAACTGCTACTAAATCCAACAATCCCAGGCTAATTGATAATCTAATAGTAGTGACACAAGAGGGGTAATAAATTTATGTTATTTATACTGAATACTATTACATCATTCACAATAATTTTACTGCTATAGAATAATACCTTATGTTTTGAGGTAAGATAATGCTTTAGAACAAGAGTGGAAACCTTCAACAAGCGTGGGCCATGTCTGCTCTCAAATCACAGAATCGCAGAACAGTTGAGGTGGGAAGGGACCTCCGGAGGTCACCGTGTTCAGTTCTTCTGGTCAAGCAGGGCCACCCAGAGTCAGTTGTCCAGGACCATGTCCTGACAGCTTTGGAATATCTCCAGGGAGGGAGACTCTGCAACCTCTCTGGGCAACCTGTGCCAGTGCTAGATCACACTCACAGTGAAAAAGTGTTTCCTGATGTTCAGGGGGAACCTCCTGTGTTTCAGTTTGTGCCCATCATCTCTGGTCCTGTCGCTGGGTACCACCAAAAAGATCCTGGCTCTGTCCTCTTTGCATCCTCCCTTCAGGTATTTGTACACATTGAAAAAATTCCCTTCCGAGCCTTCTCCTCTCCAGGCTGAACAGCTCCCAGCTCTCTCAGCCTTTCCTCATCGGAGAGATGCACCAGTCCCCTGATCATCTTCGTGGCCCTTCGTTGGACTCTCTCCAGCATGTCCACATCTCTCTTGTGCTGAGGAACGCAGCACTGGGCCCAGTCCTGCAGGTGTGACCTCACCAGTGCTGAGCAGAGGGGGAAGGATCACCTCCCATGACCTGCTGGTAATACTTCGCCTAATGCAGCCTGGGACACCACGGACCTTCTTTGCCGCAAGGGCACACTGCTGCCTTGTGTTCAACTAGGTGTCCACAAGGCCCCCGGGTCCTTTTCTGCAAAGTTTCTCTTAAGGCACTCATTTTATAATATGTGACTTCATAACTCACCCCTCAGATGGCTCAGACTGGATATATGTTTGCCCCAGTTAGTTGCAAAGAAAGTTAAAACTGTATTAGGGGTGACAGAATGAAGGATGACAATAAATGGATGAGGGTTGTGCCATCATTTATACTTGAAAAATAGCTCAAATTTTGTGGCTACTGAAGGATTTCAATAATCTCTAGTTCTCTATGTGTATGCATGTATGCATAAATTATACATTTATAAAGCTGCTAAAAGAATGTTACATTTACATGAAAAAATAATGCTGTAAGTAAGGATTCTTTTTGTAGCCTTTGTATTTTTGTGTTACAGAATAATTTTTTGCTAAGTACTATGTTTTCCTGTTTTTCTCATACTGAGTTTGAAATTTATTTTAGGCCATCCACTCAAGAAAAATGCCTACCAGTTCCTTTCAGCCAAACCTAGAGAAAGGGAAGCAGGTAGCCCTAAATCCTTAGAAAGAATAGATACATGAAATTTAAAACAAAAAAAACCAAAACCACCATAAACCACCTGTTATTTAGATGTGAATATTAGTCTTTCTAGAAACCCAGGGATCTCATGTCCAATGTCTTCCCAAGTAAGAGAAGTTGCTTTTGTCAAGGGCCATCATTGTATACTGAGATTATCTTGTTCGTGATAATGATTTTTTAATGTCAATTTGTAACATTTAAAAGGAAACAGACCTGCTGTCGTGACGCAACTGGGTGTGTCTCCAGACCAGGCCCCTGTCGCTTGGCAAATTCTTTCCTTTGCCCCAGTGAGTTCATAGCCCTGGTTGCAGATGAAACTGATGGTTGAGCCCAGCAGGTAGTTAGTTCCATTCTTTCTTCCGTTGGTTGGATGATCCGGCCAGCCACAAGAGATCACTAGGAAAAGAGACATAGCTGGTTAAAGTATTTTGGATTTGGACTAGCAAATCTCCATCACAATGATTCAAATGGCATTTTAGTGGCAACTCATGGAAAGACAAAATTTTTAGGCTAACTGAAAGAAAATACTTTCTGATTCTTTAAAAATTTTTAATTTTTAAGTCTGAGGAAGACAGGTGAAGGCACAGAAAATGAAGACAAGGGTGTAGTAGTGGAAGAAATTGAAAGAAATTTATCTTGTGTTTGTCTAACTAGCCTACCAGTGCAGAACTTTCCTGGTGTAAGGACAATTCCTCCCAATTAGAGCGTTTACAGGTGCATGAACCTATAGTTGAGCAAAGCCTCCTCGAACAGTGCGGTTAGATGCCCTGCAGAAAGAACTGCAGTGATGGATGCTTTATGGAATGTTGTATCACCTGGCTTTAGATTTTCCACCAGGAGCTTGTGATTCTGATGAGATAGTCTTGTGGAATTTCCCACTTGAAGGCTCCTTGTTGTCAGGACATCAAATCTGCAGAACAGGTCAGAGTCACAGAGCGAGACCATCTCTTTCACCAGGGGATCAGCAGGGTCTTCATAAGGAATGAACACGGGCAGAAAGGAAGCATTGTGCTTTTCCCCATAAAAGAAACTGTTCAGTAAGACCTCTGTGTCATAAGTAAAGAGAGAAGTTCCATTTTCAACAGCCCCTTGGGAGACGGAGAGAGAGATTCATATGTAACATTGCCTACAGACCTACACCACCTTCTGCTACTAATCCTAGTACTTGTTTACGTAAACGTAGGTAGAGCTGGAAGAGATCTACAAAGCCCTACAGCTTCTTTTCACTCAAGGTTATTTTCCTTTTCATATGCAGCATCTTACCTTAGCACTGAAGTTAGTGTTTGTTTAACCTGGTGTTTGATCAATTACTTAAAATTAGATCCAAGTAATTGTGTAGCTGTGATTTTACACAAAGATGGTTTTAGATGCCTGCTGGCAAAATGGTGACAAAGAAGTACCTCAGACAGAGCTAGCTAAACCAAAGATTACGAGCAATACAAGTCCTGATCCTGCATGCCCCTGTGTTTATCAGTCTGCTGTGGCCCTGCTTTTTGTTTTCACACTGCTAAATCAGAAACTTCCCGACGTAGGAGCCATGCGACTTTTCAGTATGATCTGAATCCTGGAGTATGGCTACACTGTGCTCGATACAGAGATCAACTGGTAGCCAGAGGGTATTTTGCATGATGTTTCTGGCCCATCTCCTAACCTGATGTCAGGAGGAATGCTGACCGGTCTAATGATGCAGGCTAGATATAGCAGCCTAATCACTTTCATTAAATGAAAGCAGCCATTCTTTTACACATCCCTTCTCTTTTTTAAAGCAACAATTATTAAGTTGTGATTTGATAAATGATTTTTTAAATTGTCAGGATGGTACTTGGTGGAAAAATTGCTAATATTCTGGAAAAAGATAGCTGATGCTGGCTATTGCTATACTTCTGTACCACTTTAGTCTGGTGATGCTGTGTTCAGCTGACCATGGTAGATGAAATTCTGAAAGCCTAAGCTGTGAAATATGTGCTCTGACTCTTCATGGAACAGTGCAGGACACTCCATCGTGGTTCTGTCTTTGATTATGTGGCTAGGTACGTTACCCACTTGGGTAGAGGAGGGCATACTTCTCTTACTCCCTTCTGTTTCCCAGTATAGGTTGCTTAGCACAGACTTCATTTGCTAGTCTGTAAATCACAAGCTGTTTTGAATTTGTAAAGAAAATGTAATAATAGACCAGAGAAATGACTTACAGTTAGCTCCAAACTCAAACAACTGCTGGGGACTTGCATGAACTGACATGGTGGTTTTATTCTTGAAGGTATGGTCATCCTCTATATTGCCATTCATTACCCCAAAGAGACCCTGTGTGTGATTCATAAACTTCTCTGGGAGCAGAACTGTCACGGTCAGAAATCCTCTGCTTCCCCGTATTTCCACTCCAGACCCAGAAGAGAACATCACTGTGATGTTCTGATCAGCTGTAGAATGGAGAAAGAGACCTAGAACAATGAGAGGAAGAAGAAAAAATAGTTAATCGTCCCTAGTGAACAGATCGTTGTGTCATCAGTTTTAATGATTTTGCATAAAGCTTTTCCTCTCTTCCACTCTGGGCTACATTCTGAGAAGCATTTACAGGGAGGCCACATCTTCATGTGGCTGCTACAGAGTAGTAGCAAAGAAAGGCCCACAGCTGCGAAAAGCTGCACTGCCTTCTGCCAGTGTCCCAGAGCAGAAGCTTTAAGGTAAGAGATGATTACATGAGAGAGTGGCTGGGAGCTGGAAGCACTGCTCTCAGTGTTCAGAGGTTTCCTCTGCTTCTTGATTGTCTTGTCAAGACCTCCCTCATACCGCTTCTTCTCCAAGCCTCATCACTCTCACTTCCATTTTTTTTCCTTCCTGCATCTCTCTGCTTCTGCAGCTCCTTGTCACTGTAGCCTTCCCTCTGCTCTTCGTTGTATTTTCCAGCCATTTGAGGAATACTAATTGCTAGCCACAGAAAACTGCCTCTGCTGAATAGGAGGCTTACTGCTAAAATTCTAGTAATGTTTGGAGTATTTGTCAAATTATTATAAAGGCTAATCAAATGATCACACCCCTGGAGGAAAAAATTCAACTTTTCATGGCTTTTTCATCTAAAGAATAGAGGAATAATATCTGACCGATAAAGAGAGCTCCTGATAGGTGAATGTGAAATGCAGTTATATTTTAGCACATATTTTGGTTATATTTTACTGTGTTTCATTTTGCTTGGTAGGTTTCACTGCATTGGATGTAGTGAGCTCAAAGCAGAATGTGGAGTAAGGAGTTTTTAATTCCATTCGCCCTCCACGGGCTGAGAAGGAAAACCATTGCTCTACAAGCCACTGAAGGCACATAGAAGATGGAGGCATTGAAGCTGCCTGTCAAAACACTTCGCTGTCATTTCCAGGATTGCATGCTATCCCTTCATACTGCTCTCACATCCCAGAAAGTGCAGGCAAGCACCAGGTGTTGGTAAAGGTGGTCCTTTATGTTATTTGAACATTCTGGGAGAGGAGAATGTGCCAAAGTTCAGCCTACTGGCAAATCAGATGACCCTGCCTCCTCCCGGGCACAGCATACGTGCTTCCAGCTACAGCTAGGCTAACTGCCAGCAATGCTAACGAGAAGCAGGAAGGTTGCAGGTTCGGATGTGCTCACCTGAACCATGACTCCTTGCTACACCTCTCCCTGGGAACACAGATAGCCATGGTGTGCTTCTCTGTAGCACGCTTGATCCGTGGCTATTTGGAAGGAGATGTGTAGCCCATAATTGTGGTGGCTATATTCCTGTCCGTATTGTAGCTGTCATCAGTCTCGAAGGCCAGAGGAATTCATGCGCTGGGCTAGTATAAAGACAGAGCCAGGTAGGCAAATTGGATGGAAAGGGCATTCTCCTCCATGCTCTCAATTTTATTTCTTTCACCAAGGCCCATGCCAACTGTGCACTGCCACTGATTCTGCCCCAATCTGGCAGCAACTGAACTGAAGGAATTAATGTAATAATAAAATAAAGTCTAATGAGCTGGGACATTGCCTGTCCTTTGTTTCACTCCTTACATAATTTTTGGTGTGACCTGCAGCCTGTTTCGCAAAAGGACACTGAAAAGGGTGTCAAAACGCATGCATCTAGAGATATTTTTAACTATACATGGGTTCCGTTGGAATACAATAGTTTACAAGGCTGATATTTGTAACTAACCTTTCAGGTCCATCCAACTTTGCTCAGAGAAGTTGATGACCTTCTGATTCAACAGGACTTCCATATTCAAACCTTCCGAGTAGCGTACTTCAATCACATCAGAGTTGTTCTCCTGCATGGCCACTGCAGACAAGCCTGTCACCTGAGCTCCAGTTCCTTCCAAATAAAAAAACAACCCCTCAAAATACACAACATGATATAAAGTAAATATGGAAGGTTATAATGATATTAGCAAAAAAAAACCCCAGATATTTCCTATAAATAATTAAATATGAGTATTTATATTTGAGGGAATTGCTAAGCATGTGTCACACAAAAACCTGCAGTATGTATGTCCTACCAGTATAGTATATTGAAAGCAGAATGTTTAACGCTAAAACAGTCTGGAAATTCTAAATTCTTCATCCCAATGGCAGTGGCTGAGCTATGTAAGAAGACCAGTTGATCTCCTTCTTGCACATTCAGTCCTGTGAATAAGGCCTGGGAAAATCGAAGATAATTTTAGGGAGGGCATGACAGGAAAAGGAAACAGAGTGAACAAAAATTTAAGAAACTGATCTTCAGAATGAACTACTCAGTGACTCATGCCACTTCTGCCACAAACACAGTAAAATCTATCAAGGGCAAAATATTTCCTTGATCATGTCCCTCCTATCCAATATGATATTCAGTATAAGCATTCATGTCTACATGGGTGCTGAAAATGCACAATTTTTAGTCCATCCTTATAATTCTTCCAGAATTACCAAATCCTTGAAATGCATCCCTGAGGCCAGCTGGAATATTCTTTCCTGAGGCAAGCCTAGATGCAGGAAAAGTGTACACAAAAGTATCTGACATAAGGCTTTTCAGGTTGTCATAAGAAGCACAATCCCATTCTGCTGTTTCATTCTCTATTTTTTCTTCATTTTAAAATGCATGTATATGACAATCTCCTCCTTACAGGCTGGTTTGCAATCTGCCCATCAAATGATGAAGGTCACAGGTACCTCCAGAAAGCTTCTTCTGACCTAGGGTTTGTTTTACAAACAAACCAAAAGGCCAGGAAAATCAGGGCCTTTGAATAAAAAAAATGACCCCTTAACTAACTTCTCACCAGACATTCTGTACTTTTCTGTTAGCTTGAGGTGCTCAGAGAGAGGTTTTCCCCATCCAAAGTATGTTTTCTTAGCTCCTTCTGGGACATTTTTGCTCTGTCAACACACACATCCATATACAGCTAACACAGAAATAAAATAAAGCAGGCATACACTTATCTGCTTTCTATTAATTTTCAGCTACAATACTGTCAAAATGCACCAGCTGGGAGCTACAGCTGTTGACTGATTCCTAGACCTGAGCTTTTGTTTCCTTATAGATGAGAATGGGCATGGAAATAAATGAGAATAGTTTTCTTGAGCTCTTAAACACAACAGAAAACCTTTCTCAAACCCAATAAAACTAACAAATAATCTTTGATTAGGAAGTTATTTTTTTCCTGAACATTTTGTGTGCCTTCTGATTAGCTTCTAAACATTGACCTTTCACAAATAGCCAAAAAAGGAGAAGACTAGAGAAGATAGGAGGAATGCTGTGAAGTGCAAACCAAGCAACCTCAGAAGCTATTATTTGTCATCACTTCTTCCTCTCTTACCAACTTACCATTGGGAAAGTGTACCTGCTGTGTCCTCCCTTGCACTCTTAGGGATGTGAGATCAGACTCTACCAACGTGTATTCTCCTTGGCCTTTGAAGGTGAAGTTCAGACCATCGAATGTGAGGAAGTGAGGATCCCCAAAAGCAGATGCTGTTTTTAAAAGCAAAAAAAGAAATAAAATAAGCAAACCTCACAACCCATTACTCCTCAGGTTCATGAGAAAAAAAAATATCTCATTGTGGTGATCCAAAGAATGGCATTTAAAGAAAGCTAAAAACGCAAGGCTGATCCATGGTAAATGTGATGAGGAACAGCCATGACAACCTTGAACAGCACTGTGGGAACAATGAGAAACGTCATTCCAGTTACTGTCATCTTCATCAGCCAACATTTAGGGCTGCAATTTAAAAGGCTGTTACGGGCAGCAATGCTTACTTGGTAGATCCCCTACCAGAATACTTGCTGTCAGGCTAGAAGCCTGATTTGCATGCAATGTATGGGGACATTTGGACACCAACACCGCACTATTGCAGAAGCAGCTCACCAAGGAGCTTCCAAATGTAGCTGGAAGTGACAGTCACAGAAATGGGATGGGGCTTTGAAGACTCATCTGGCCAGAACAGAAAGACATGGCAGTGATCCTCAGCCACAAAGCCACTCTGGAGTTCAGCAGATATCCTTGGTTTTACCTTTTAGATCAGTAAGAGGTCAGAAGGCCCCTTTCCCCTCCAGCAAAAAAAGTTGAAGTTGCCTCATCTTATCTGAGGTATGACTCTCAACGACTAAAGACATCCATGTCATAGGTAGGTCCTTCACTGCTTGATTGTCAAGTATTTTGAGATCATTGTCTCTCTCCTCAATCTTTCCCTAGATAAAGAGTCCCCTCCATAAATCAGGTTCATTAGACCAGAGGAAAGAAGGACGTTTGGTTTTTTTTCTCCTCAGCAGTTAGTGCATTCACTTGGGATTTTCAGACCAACATGCATGTAGCAAACAAACACAACAGAAAATCACAGTAAAGAAGGCTTTGCCCCGGAGTGATAAGTTCAGGTAATTTCTCCACATCGGGCAAATGAGGTGCTTAAGCCCAGCATCTCACGTTCCAGGAGAGGTCTGTAAGTACTAAGGTAGGTGACTTCTTTTGTTTTTGCACTGCATCCATGTTTGGCATGCTCCGAGAAGCTTGTGGCATTAAGGTCTTTGCAGAGGGTTCTGTGACATTTGAGGGTTAGTTTTTTCAGATGCTTAGGCTTGCACAAGGTTAGTGAACAGTCCCCTGGCTGTGTGGTAGCACAGGTGGTTTGGCATATACTTTCTAGGAGAGAGACAAGCATCTGCAGCGCTTAGTGAGAGCTGCATGATGGGCTTTTGTCATGTTTGAGAGATGGATGTAATGGCGTAACTACGTTTGGGAATCTTTTTGCAAGACCATGTGCTTCACATCCCTCATCAATATGTCTTTGCTTAAGAGAGGCATGTTGTAGCCTTTCTTTCCCGTAGCGGAACTGTCAGGGCCCTGAGCCCACTCATAGGCCTTAATGTGCTGACCAGTCTCACTGGACCCTCTACCTATACCTTCTGTCCATGGGCTCTATCTAAACCCAGGCCTGGGCATTCAGTCCCTACCTGAGCTATGTCATAGGTGTACCTGTCTCCATCTCCAACACAGCCGTGCCTGCACTTGGCCACGAACCCTACTGATCAGCACGCAGACCTGCAAGTGACTTTCTGGCTTGTCCTTGGACATGCCTTGTCACTATGGACTTGCCCGACAATCACTGGACTGTGTCTCACCCTGGTTACCATCACTGGACCTGATCTTTGACCCTGTCTGGCAGACTGACTTCTCAGCTTTCCTTTGGACCTGCCTCGGCACCACAAACTCATCTGGAAATCTGGACTGTCGTCTAACTGCTGCTGCCATGACCATGTCCGCCCTGCTCACCTCACTCGGGACTGGGCCATGGGCTGGCAAGGACCTTGCCCTTCCAACCTTATTATCACACTTGGCTCTCAGCTCCCTATTCCTTCGTTGCTTCCAGACAGGAAAATTTGATGGGGAAAATCAGGAAAGACTTCCACTCTCCACTGTTGCTAGTCCTGGGAGAGTCTCATGTTGTGTCACATCACGTCCTAGCTGCCGCCTTCAGCGCCTTCTGCAGTTTTCTCCTTTTTGCCTGAAGTAAACTTTCCTCCTTTACAGGAGACCACAATCCTGCTGGAAATCTCAGCACCCCAGCAGCATAGAAGAAGGTAAGACATGTGGCAGCAATAGAGGTATGCCAAGACTTCAGGACTACTTAAAAGCAAGGGGTAGGATCAATAGACACATTTGTAAATGGCAAAACTTCCATATTTGATGAGTAGCATTTTTCCACATGAAAGCTTTTCTAGCTGCTGCCAAGCTGTCATTAACCATCCCTAGCCATCTTCTTTCTCAGAAAGTGCCCACTGATGATACGAAGCCATGGATATTGACTACTAAACTTCGGCTGTTTAGGTTCCAGGGGTTAATGAGATACTCAACAGCAGAAAATCTTGCAGGACAATTAAAACCTGCATACAGATTTTGCCACTGATGGATCAATAGCAAAATTCCGTGGAAATTTTCCACAGGACATTGTACTCTCACCATTGCCACCTGACACATACATATACAAATATTCTAAAATCCAACACCGTATCAAAAAGCTGCACTCCATAATGGAATTCTGAAGCCTTTACCAGCTCGGGGCGGGCGATACGTCCTGCAGTCGCTGGAGGGCCGCTTTTTCATATAGATGTGACAATTATCAGACCACAGGCAGCAGTAATAGAAGCTGATGACATCGTAAAGCCAATGGGAAAAGCCAGGTATGCGGGGAGGCTTCATGAAAGGTGGTGAACCCCAGTCATGTCCTCGATCAGGTGTGCTGCCTCCTGTGGAGTCATACGTGAGGATTTGGGTGCCCGTGGAGTCATAGCAACACTGCTGTCCTGCTGCGTACTGGGGGCTGGTTGAGAAGAAAGTCATCGTTCAGCTCTGTGAAGTCCGTTTGTATCTAGACGTTACCTATTGCCTTTTTACGGGTATAGCTAAATGTTTTGGTTGCCAAGCTTTATATGCTGTCCAGAGGTGATACCTCCCAGTTAGACTTCC
>VYXH01008059.1:504623-517171 GCA_013397275.1 Burhinus bistriatus
CCCCCCCTTCTTATAAATGAGACCAGATTAGGGATAGGGAGGGGTTTTAACCAAGGTGGGAATGAAGTTCTGTAGGCCTTAGAGCTACATGAACACAGCACTCCTCAAAATAGTTCTGATAGAAAGAGTGCGAAGAATAACTTGTTGAACTTAAGTAGACCAATACAGGAAAGGCTTAATTAGACCTAATCAACTCTCTTTCAGACATTAGTACTTGTTTCGGTATCCTAAGGTTTTGCACAGTGCAATTAATTGTTCATCAAATCTAGGGTTTTAACTTCACCTCAGCAATGAGGGCCAAGACCTGAATGAGAGGGGAACAATGGTTGCTATGAGCCTGAGAACTGAGAGTCCAGAGACCTTTGCGACTTCTGTGATGCTGCTATCTCTGAGGCGGAACAAGACATAAAAAAAAATGCAGTTTTAAAAAATTTTCTTTACCTGGCTTGGATGGCTCTTACACAATGCACAGCGCCAGGGTGGTAAGTACACACACTCTCCTTTTCAATGTCACAGCCATAATCTGTCTGAAAAAGATCAATGCTCACGCTTAATGGGGTTCTTTCCCCATTTTCTTTTCTATTTTCTTGTCCTCTCCCCACCCTATGTCTCTAATGTATGTGTGAGGTCTATATGAACTGGTTGTGGCTGTGTGTTGAGTAGCACGAACGGCAGGAAAAACCAGTGAATCTAATACTGAAGTGATTGGATCGACCTGTTAGTCTAACCTGAGCATTTGACAGTTTATTACAACAGACCTTAAAGAACAGATGCAGCTAGATGGGGAATAACAAGCACAGATCACACCAGACTAAACTTAACTTTTGTCCTATGATCTTAGACAGACGCAGTGCAGTAGATCTAATTTTTTTTTTTCTTCATGTGCTTTTAACGGTATCATTTAAAATACACATCATGTTTGACACTTCATAACCAGGAAAGGATAGTAAAAAAATTACTTAACCTTTTTTTTCCAAAATATGCATAAAAACATTGCCACCACTGGGTATCATAAATAGGAGAGGAAGTTTCCATCTCTGGTCCTCAGCTCAGTGCTGTAAGTGAAAGCGTAGACTAAATGGCAATTGATTTCTCAGCTTGTGTCAGTTCCTTGTTAACAGTGAAGCTGAGAAGGAGGAAGGAAGCAGGAGACAGGAAATGATGGATTATGGCCGTGGACTTGAGCTCTGAAGTACAAGGCGGAAGGATTTGCAGCAAATTATGTTATGCTAGGCAGAAATGTGGCTTGCTTCTTCTGGCATGGGATATTGCCTACAAAGACAGACCGTCATCTTGCAGGATCTCGAAGAGGTCACCCCTGCTCCCAGGTCCACAGAGCTCACTGCCCTCCCTCAGTCTTCTCTGTCTGCCACGGGAACTACTGTCTTCATTCCCTGTTTGAAGGGGATTTCCATCTAGCTGCCCTGCAGGCACTGGTTTTATTCATACTACCTGGATAAACTGTATCTGCCTCCGCCATTTGACGTGCTACTTGTGCAAGTTTAAATACAATTTCATTTCCTTGTAATGACTTTCGGAGAGGGAACAGGGGAGTGTGGGGAGTACGGCATTCCCTGAGCTTATACATGGAACCATAATAAGCCAGAGGGATCGATTAATAACTCACATGGAATCTGCCAGTGTCAGCTCTTGCCTGTGCCAAGGTGCAAGGGCAATCTATAATTTCTTCCATGAAGTCTGGAAGCTTCTCCTCCTTTCTCTCCCATTCTATACATTTCGCAGTTGCCCATGCATTTGGGTCATTTCTGAAGTCTTTCCCAAGGTGCCAAGCCAATGCATGGTCTGAGCTCCAGATTGATGGAATGTTGCTGGAAAAAAAAGAGCCAAAAAAACAGATCTGTCAGCTGAACAAGCACTGTTTTGACAGTAGCACTGTATCTCAATCACTACCTATAGTTATGAAGAGTCTTTGAACTTGCAAGTTGTTATTTCCTTACAAAGGCCACTTCTTTCTTTTTCCTGCAAAAAGTTACAGCAAATAAAAATTTTCCTAATTTAGAAGGTAATATGATAGCATGCAGCAAGTATGCAATAATAATTTTTCACTCTGAGGGTGGTGAGGCACTGGAACAGGCTGCTCAGAGAAGCTGTGGCTGCCCCATCCCTGGAAGTGTTCAAGGCCAGGTTGGACGGGGCTTTGAGCAACCAGGTCTAGTGGGAGGTGTCCCTGCCCATGGCAGGGGGGTTGGAACTAGACTTTAAGGTCTCTTCCAACCCAAACCATTCTATGATTCTATGATTTGTGATTCTGGCTTACATGGATCTTTTTAGAGACAGGGTTTCTATTCATGCCTTTTCACATCATAGTTCCAGTTAGGCCAGAATGAAGAATGTCTGGATTCTCTAACAAAACCTAATGCGGTGCCCCAGTAGTATCAAGCCCAATGGCAATAGATGGGGAGAGATCATTCAGAATCCTTGAAGTCTTCCAAGGCTACTCTACTCTCCACCCATGAAAAAATATCATGCAAGAAGTATAATAAAAAAACCCTCTAGAAAGAGGAAAGGTTACTCTTCTGTGGGTAGCGACTTGTAAATGTTAAAAAAGGTTGTGATGTGTTAGTAATATGTTCTAACACTGAAGAAGTGGCATTTATATATTCACAGGGGCTACACCATCTACATCAAAAACTACAGACATGGAAAAATCATGAAGAAACATCTACCCAAGCTCAGAATATGTATGGAGCACTTACAGAGGTGAATCACCAAAAATCATGGGGAAATACACAATGAAATAAAAGCAAGTGGGCATAAAGTTTGTAGGAATACAAAGGTCTGCATACGAAATAGAAAAAACTTAAATACAGAGGAAGGCCTGCGGCTGCAGTGACAAAAGTTCCACAATTACAGCCTTCTCCACAGTTGTGACAAAAGAAATCAGTGGGTCCTAGTTTGCCAAGGGTACTGGGTTTGGCTGAGGTGGAGTAATTTTCGGTGCCGTGTTTTAGATTTGTGACCAAAACAGTGCTGATAACACACCAACGTTTTAGCTATTGCCAAAGAGTGCTTGCACAGTGTCAAGGCTTTCTCTGTTTCCCACGTTGGCCTCCAGGGAGTAGGAAGGGGTTGGCCAGAGGCTAGAAGGGAACACAGCCGGGACAGCTGACCCAAAGTGACTGAAGGTATATTCCATGCCACAGACCATCGTGGTCAGCAACAAAACCACAGGGGAGTTTTTCCAAAGCAGCCCTTACTGGGTGACTGGCTGGGCATTGGTCTGCTCAGGTGAGCAGAGGTGGTGAACAATTGCCCTTGCATTGCTTTCTCGCGCCCTTGCCCCTCTTTAGTCAACTGTCTTTATCCCGACCCATGAGTTTTTCTCACTTTTGCCCTTCCAATTCTCTCCCCGTGTTTTCATGTGAAATGGAGCCCGAGTCCCAGTTTTAAACATCAAAGGAAACAGCAGCAATAATAGAGTACCTATGATAAATGAATGTTGTGATGTACTTGCCTCTGCCCGTCAGAATAGCTGCTGGGTATAATTCTCAAAATTCCAAAGTCCCACGTACTGTAATTTCCTTCAGCAGGTGCAGGAACAAAAGAAAATTCCCCAGTATTAGGGCTTTCTTTTGCCAAAGTATAAAGGTATTTCCATTCGGCCAACCAGTTTTCTGAGTAACTGTCACCTGTCACATAGAGGAAGAAAATAATTTTGGATGCTGGAAAAGAACAGTTGCCACAAGACTGAAATTAGATGTCTCCACTCATGCTAAATAAAGAGGAAAAGCTGCCATTATTGTCATGAGTTATTTATACTTGCAGATCTCTTCTCGAGGCCTCAGTGAAAGCGATCGCATGCCGTGCAGAGCTCTGCATGCAAGTTACACGTGTGATGACTGCTTGTGCGCAGGTAGCAAAAGTGTTGCTTTACCTGTTTCCTGGTATCCCCAGACTTCTATGTTGATGTGGGGTGCTGCAAGTGCCTGGTGTGTCCAGGTAAGAGTTAAGTTTCCATCAGTGTTGGGGGTGCCATAGTATTGCCATTTTGTCTCATTTACCAACGTGCATTTTTCTCCATCCGAAACTTTGCTGTGATGTACTGGATTACAGAACAGAAAAAAAGGATTAATGACATTTCTGCTTGGCATAGCTCTGAAAAGGTACCACTATATTATTTAAGATTTAGCAGTATTTCCCCTGTGTATGCTTTCTAACAGGATGCGTGATGATAGAAGAAGAATAAGCTGAAGCTGAGAGAACGCAACCCTTACAAATGTCTGTAGTCCTTAGATTACCACACCATGATGCAGTTATTTTCCTATAGAAGTAGCTACCAAAAGGGAACTGCTTTGGTCAACCACATTTTTAGGCAGGACTTCTTTTTATGCGTTAATGCTGCTGTATAGCAGCAGAACTCAATTGCTGTGAAAGTTCATCTCTCAAAACATGAATTAACACCAGGGCAGTAAGAATGACTTTTCTGAGGTCAAACAGCCCATTGAGGAAGAAGAAAAGTGCTCAAAAGGGAAAGGCTTATCTAATCTTGCATCCACCGAGCAAGAACACAGAAAGAAGAGGATTACTGTAGATTTAGGTAACCTGATAACCAAGTTCCAGAGTACGGAAATGTCAGCCCACCATCTGTAGAAACTTCAAAAGGGATGAAACCAGTCTCATACAGCAATGGGGAGATGCAGTGGGCTCTTCCATCCTGAGCAACATAGCCACTGGTTTGGATTTCCTGCTTGAACCTGTTGATATTAAAAACACTTTCCAGTGTCACCACTGAGAGAAGGAAAATTCTGAACCTCTCAGTCGTGTTTCATTAAGCAACCCTGTGTCGTGTGCAGATCATTCCAAGTCCCGTGGCTGTTTTGCTTGTAGCAGTAAATATAAACGGGAAAAATTTGTGTGTACTTTGTGCTTATTACACTGGTGTGGATTCTGCTGTGCACTGCACAAATACACAGCAATCTGCAAGCCTTAGATTTACTGTTTAATTACTGGGGGAGGGGGCCATGATAAATTAGCAACAAATAACAAAGGGACAGCAGGAAGAAAAAGCTGATGTTATAGGATTAATAGGATTACAGGGTGGCTAACATTGACCATGATATGCAGGCATTGCAAATTTCTGGTTTTGTGGGGTTTTTTTTGCTGGTAAGTCCTGTGAATACAACAAAAGTAATTTCATGCTGTTCTAGAATTTCTGTTGCAAAGATTAACTCACAACTCATTGTTTGTTATTTAACCATCTGCTTCCAGTTAGGGCTCTTGCCCAGTGTGCTAAAGTATAATCCCACCCGTGACTCTTCAGGACTGATGTATGGTGACTGTGTAGCTACTCCAAGTACCGCAGGGAGCTGGAGCCTGCCAGGAAATACTACCTTCGCTTGTGTGCACTGAAGTTTGTATATATATCATATATTATATGATAATGCAACTGTGCAGGTAATTCAAAGTACACAGTTGTGCTCTACAGAATGAATGACTGCGTCAAAGGTTTTCCTGGTGAAGAACTAAAAACCTTTTCAGGTGCTGCTATCCAGATGGGAAGGACTCCAAAATCTCACCCAGAACCTTCTGTGGAAAGAATGTCAGGACATTGGGGTCAGTAAAATTTAGTGTACCATGTGTCTTGCATGTGTGACACATGTACCTAAGTGTGATACAGGCTGACACGCTGAGGATCCACAGCTTTGTCTTACAGGAAAAACATGAGGTGTCCTACCTGCATTTCTTTCTCGTTGCTTTCTCATTCAGATTAAGAAATGAACACTTCTTTTTTCACAAAATGGAAACGCTAAAAAAAGTATTGACAACAAAGAGCCCCGAAAGGAAGCTCTTTCAGAAAAGTCACTGCTTTGATATGTTAAGGGAAGAACTAGCAGAGTAATGATTGTATCGCACAATAACTCGACCTAAATGAAACGATCCTGTGTAGGAATACAGACAACACGTATGCTTGAGGGTGAAGGTTAGCAGAACCGTTGCATGTTTCAGGATTCTGACAACTTTACAAAGTAAGTTTTCACTCCTGTATAGACAAGTCTTGTTTTGCGGTAATTACCTATTGTTGGAAAGTGAGATTAGAAAGGTTCACCTCCCTTTGGCAGAAGAATATAAAATCATGGCCCACCTGCACGTTACCACAGTAGAGGCATTAAAAGCTGTATTTTCAATCAAAAAGTCTTTGCCTCCCATCAGAGATCCTGAGTATGGAGAAATCTGAAGACAAAATTCTTTATAATCAGGACAGCAAATCCCCAAGGACTGGCACGTCACCTGGCAAGAACAGGTACCAAGCAGCTCCCCACATTGGTGTGCGCAGGAGTCTTGAGCTCCTTGTTCAAAGAAGAAAAAACATAATTAGGAATGTTATTGAACTCTTCTAGATGTTCTCTGAAACAGAAGTACATCATCTAAAGGACTACTGTAAATAAATTAAGTAGGCTGGTTATGTTAGTTTAGGAATGTATTTAGGTGAAGGCTGTCGTCACCTGCGTATTAAGGTTGCTCCATTTTGAATAGAAAAATACACTTATTTACCCACCAGACAGTACATAATTTCACCAACTTCATGGGTATTTTTACATCTAATAGAAAGATAAATCTCCAAAGCAGCCCCTCAGTGAGTGTCACCAGTTGCATTTATTTCTGAGAGTAGGTCATAAGTAGGTGCCATCACTGTCAACCCTACCTGGGAATCAATGAGAACGGAAGGCTAGCGCTCTTGGATGAATGGAAAGCAAACACCAGCAACAAAGTGTGCTCCAACATGAGATTATGAAAAGCTACTGAAATGTCTTTCTATTGTGCATTTTATTTGAGTCTAACCTTAACAGGATAGCTGTTAAGATGACTGGGTGGACAGACAGATGACTGGGCCCTTGGCTTAGGTCTGGCTGAGGTCTAGCTGAACAGACCATGAGTAATTACTGGACATGACATGAAAAATTGCTCAACACAAATAAAACAGTGAGAAGTTGACAGATGTCACAGTAACACCAAGGAACAGCTGGATTTCACAAACAGTTAAGGGGGAGTTAAGTGGGATAGACAAGCTGCACAGACAACTGTGACCACTGAGGACCTTTTGGGGAGTGGAACCTTGCAAGGGCAACACTGCTTGGGTAACTCTATCAGTAACACCATGCAATGCTGAGATGGCCTAGGTAAGTCTCAGAAATTCTAAATTTGGACATGGATGTAGCAAAATTGGGACCAATGATGGAAAAGTAATTAGGGGAGGGTTGCTTATTTGGGAGGACACAAGCAAAAAGAAAGGGAGGGGTCAAAGTGCATGGTGAAGAACGAGCATTGGAAAATGGAGGCAAAGGAATATAAAAGGACCTGGTCACACCTAAACGAGCTGCTGGTCAGTATGTTTCTGTGACTGAGCCCTTCACCTGATGACCATAGCCATTTTATTAAATTCTGTTGCTATTTTCTGTATCACCTCCGTACTGGCTGGACCTACAAATGGGAACAGCAGTATCCACATCTGTGGGACTGAGACAGGAGGAATTTCCTGAATCTGAAAGTACAGCAGATCGGACTCTACTGGATTGGGAAGGAGAATCTACTGCATCCCAAAAGCTGCTGGATTCACCTACTCCTCAAAGGTCACTAACAATGTATGAACAGGACTAGGAGAAGAAGAAAGAATTTACGGTCACCCCTCATGGGGCTGAAGAGCAATTGCTTGCAGTTCCAGGTATGTCAGCTTCTGTCAAAATGAGGAGAAAATGTCACTGAGTGTTCTTTTGTGTATGGGGTGGGAGGACACGGAGGGCTGTTTGGGTTTTTTGGTAAGATGGAGAAATCAAAAAAAAGGAAAAGGTAGTAAAATATCTCTGAAAAGGTAGTAAAATATCTCTCTGTTTTTCTTTCTCTGCTGGCCTTCCTCCTTTATCCTGGGATAATATGTGTGGGTGTGGCAGGAAAGAACAGGAACAGTAGCGAGTTAGCCTTCATTCTATTCCAGAAAACCCACCTGTGTTGGAAGTAGAAATGCTTGTTCAGTATAGGGAGCTAGAAAGTTGCTCTGTGCCTCGAAAAATATTTACTGCATTCTCCAGATTGTCTGTTTACTTACAGAAAAGATCCACTGTCCTACTGGAAATTACAGAGGAAGGGGTTGAAAATGACACCATGCTGGCAAAAGCCAGCTTGTGTGCCTCTGCTTTAGCCTGTAGAAATGGTATCAGTAACTTCTTACCGAGGCGTGTATTCTGAAGTTCAGAAGTCAAAAAAAATTTGTAGTTAAAAGCAGCAAAATTTTTGAAAGTCACTCACCTGCATTCCAAAGAGCAGTGAGGGCGAAGAGAATGAAGAAAGAAACATCTATGCCAACGAATTTCATATTTTTTCCGGATGATTCAGGATGGTTGATTTAGGTAGATAGCCTTTGTGCCTGTCTGGGAAAAGCCTTTTATAGAAGCACGTGTCCAGAAATAAACAAGATTCTCACTGTTCAAAGGTTTGTTTTAAATTACTGAAGCAAAAAAAATCGAAGCAAATGGTGGTTTTCAGAGGTCATCTCCGACTCAGGAAAAGATGGAGGGGGTGGGGGAAGTAGTCAGCAGAACTCCTACACATTATTTTAATAGTTACTTTTTTCTGAAATGGAAGGAGATGTGTGTTGTTTTTACAAGCATTTCTGCTCCAAAGTTCAAGATCACGGGGTCATTGGCACAAGGTGTATGTTTTAATTTTATTGGAGGAACTAAAACCAGTTATCAATATGAAGAACAATAAAGAATAGATGCTGACAGTACAGTTTTGTTCAGGAGATAAGGAGACACTGAGAAAGCATGTTTACTGCACGGTATGTGCCGGCACGAGGGTTGTAAATGAGAGAGGTAGAAAGAGATTCTGAGGAAGGTATAATTGAAAACAGTGGCATGATGTTAGAGCAATGAAATGGACTACAGAAGCCTTCCGGCAGAAGCACAAGGATATTCTGGCAAGGAATTAGGGCAGATCTGATGCGGTGACAGCTACAGCATAACTATCTGTTCCGACAGCAGAACAGGACCTTTGTGATAGAGGGGGTTTAGGGGATACTGAAAGAATGTGAGGCATAATCCACTGATCTGGTATGTAAAGTATCAGTGCGTAAGATAAGAACCTCCTTGCACTTGATTATAGCTGGGTAGAAGAATCAAGGACAGAGTACAGTCCGGAATAATGACAGGGGAGTTTTGGGAAGCAAGGCTGTTCAGACCTAGATAACCCTATCAGTAATATCATCTAAGGCTGCAATTGCCTGTAATTTTGGTATAGATGTGGCAAAACTGGGACCAGTGGTCAAAAAATAACTAGAGGCACATTGAAAGGCATTCAGGTAAAGAAAAGGATGTGCAATGGCAACAGTATAGGATGACAGAATAATTCAGGTCACAAGGGACTTCAGGAGGTTGTTCTTGTCCAGCCTCCTGCTCAAAGCAGGTTTAGCTATGAGGTCAGACCAGGTATCTCAGGATTTTATCCAGTCTGGCCTTGAAAACCTCCAAGGATGAAGATGAAGACTGCATGACTTCTCTGGTTCATCTGTTCCAATGCTCAGCTCTCCTTATCATGAAAAAGTTTCTTCTTATATCAAACCAGAACCTCTCTTGTTCCACTTTACACCCATTGCTCCTTGTCCTCCCACCACGCACCACTGTGCCTGATTCTGTCTTCTCCGTAACCACCATGCAGATATTGGCAGGCTGCTGTTAGCTTTGTCCCCCTCCCACCCGCCACCTTTTCTCCAGGCTGGGAAGGCCCTGTTCCCCTTCCCTCAGCCTCTCCTCACACCATCAACCTTCCAGCCCTCTCAGCTTCTTGGTGGCTCTCTGTTGAACTCGCTGTAGTTGGTCAAGGTCAAGGCAGAGACCCAGAACTGGACATAGTAGTATAGATGTGGCCTAATGAGTCTTGCGTAAAGATGAGAATCAATTCCCTCAACATCTGGCTGTGCTCCTCATAATACAGCCGAGGATGCTGTTGGCCATTTTTGCTGCCAGGGCATGGTGATGGCTCGTGTTCGGCCCGCTGCCCGACAGGACCTTCAAGTCCTTTTCTGCAGAACTACTCCCCAGTCAGTCAGTTCCCAGCCTGTGTCATTGTGACGTTTTTTATCTTGCTGGGCACATTTGTCCTTGTTGAATTTCTTAAGGTTCCTGCTGGCCCATTCCTGTCCAGGTCTAGTAAAAGAACAACAGGGGACACCTCTATGATGGTAGGAGTACAAGGTAACTAGAGGTGATAGTAAAGCTGATCAGTGAATCCCAAGTCCACCAGGACAGGGGAGGAAGACCCCTGGGACAACCCACAGGCAATATGTGTGATTTGTTAGATTTAAGGCCAATAATTACCAGCTTTATAGTTGCATGGAATAGTTTGCATACTTATATAATTATGAATTAGTATAAGTGTTATTTATGTAGCTAATTATTATTTTCTTTTTTGCTTTCCCAAATTCCTCAGAATGTGTTCAGTAATCAATAAATATCATAATCAGTTTATAACAGTTATTTTATAAGCCTCCCATCTAAAAGTGTCAGCATCAAACTTCAGAAGTAACAGTGCCCCAAGGCCCTTCATTTGTTCTCTTTTTGTTCCTTTTGCCCCAAGGCACATAAATTGCTTTTTTGGTGCCCCTGAGCCCTCCCTTTGCTCTCTGGTCCCCTCATGATGACACTTTCCTTTTTAGGCAGGCCTGGGCTCTCCCATTAGCTTTCAGCAAGCTGCTATCAAGTACTTGAGTGCACCTCTACAGCCTTTGCAGACCCCAATTATCTCTTAGGGTCTGATGGTCATGCCCACCCCAGAGGCTGCAGCTGCAGGTGATGAGGCTGATGGCGGGGTGGCGGGGGGTGGTGTGGTGTAGCCAATGAGCACAGGTGCTCTGTTAGTACTAACGACCCCTTTTTTTTCTAAGGGGCTGCAGATAGGGTTGGGTAAAAGCTGTGGACAAGAGGGACAATGAAGCTTCTGCTCAGCCCTACCTATTGGGACTACAGGGTTGCATGGAGGAGGTGAGCTGGAAGTAAGGGGAGGGGGATGATCACACCCCTTGGGATCTGATGATGTCCATCTTGCCATTTTATTCCTAAAAACTGGATCTCCTATGCAGGTCCCTTTACCTTCCTTTGTTTTATGGTAAAACTGACTTTCTGAAGGAGTTGGACTATTTTCTTCCCGTTCCCAAAAACTTCTTCTGCTGTGTTGCCCCATATGATGATGTCGTCAATGTACTGCAGGTGTTCCAGAGCTGCAGCCTGTTCCAGTGCAGTCTGGATCAGTCCATGGCAAATGGTGGGGCCGTGTTTCCACCCCTGGGGCAGTAGGTTCCAGGTGTACTAGATGCCCCTCCAAGTAAAAGCACACTGTGGCCTGCACCTTGCTGCCAAAGGGACTGGGAAAAACAAATTAGCGATATCAATTGTGGCATACCACTTGGCTGCCTTGGACTCCAGTTCGTATTGAAGTTCTAGTGTGTCCGGCACAGCAGCATTCAGTGGTAGCATAACTTCATTCAGGCCACGATAGTCTACTGCCAGCTTCCATTCTCCATTAGACTTTTGTATTGGCCATATGGGACAGTTAAAGGGTAAGCGAGTCTTGCTGATCATTCCTTTTCTTTGTGTATTTCCTCTTCTGTATCGGGGTGACTGATACCGGCATGGGTTGGTTCTCTGGTTCAGTAGCCATGGTGCTCATCGCTGGGGTTGGAGTAGCCACAGTGCTCATTGCTGGGACTGGAATTGTGTGCCTGTGTACACACCTATGTTTAACCCTAAGTAAGACCTGGAACGTATTCAGAAGGAATGAAGCACCTAGCAACAGAAGCATGCTGGTTTGAGCATCCCAAAGGTATTAAAAATTCTCGAGAGCCATTGTAATTAGCCTGGAGGAGAAGGGAGAGGTGAAGGAAAGCGTCTCCCCCACAGATTGGTTCTCCGAGAAAAGGTAAAAAGTGTAATTACTGAGAGTTTCCGCTCGATGGCTCCCGAAAAACGGGGATGGAGCCGCCCCGCTCGCCACCCTGGGCCACTGAGGAGGACCGGCGGCAGCACACGCGGCTTCAGCGTGCCATGAACCCGCACTACAAGGTATGGTAAAATGATAATCTTGAGCCAGTTCCCAGGGATGATAAACAGCACAACAGGGAACACATGCAGCAGGTAAGATATTTCAAAATGCAGCCCTGAGAACAAGCGCAACAACTTGGAGAGCAAATCAGTCAACGTTGTGACCCATGACTATTAACCCAACACAATGAGTGCTTATAACAAATTTGATCTAACATGCTGTTGTCAGGTTTGTCGGTATCTCAGCCTGTCTGATTCCTATCTAATTATGTAGTATCTTCTTGCTTCCACTGGGTCTTTCCCAGCTTTTCCTGGCTTCCTGCACCCATTTTCCCCAAGGCTGTGACCCCTCTGCATAACCCCCAGACCCAAGGCCCCTTTGCACCCCCATACAAGACTATGGCCACCTTGCAACCCTTCCTAGACCCGTGGCCCGTTTGCACCCCCTCAGAGCCCATACCATTCTCCCCCACCCCCATGGCCCCTCTATATCCCCCATCC
>VYXH01008059.1:517480-529288 GCA_013397275.1 Burhinus bistriatus
CCAGGCAGGTGGCAATCTAGGGGTGGGGGGATGCCCCTTCAGAGGTGCAATGCAACCTAAGGGGTATGTTGTGCCTCCAAAGGGACATACACCCCTATGGAGGAGCATCTTTCCAAGCCCCTGAGGCATCTTCCTTTTATATTCTTAATTATAAATATAATATATTTATATATAAAACTAATAGTGTATTATAATATGCCATCATGTTATAGGATGATATTATAACACACAATAATATTGTAAGATAAATCAGTAATATGTACTACAAATCACTAATACATAATATAAAAATAAATATATTTATATAGAATAGAACGTTTCAGTTGGAAGGGACCTGTGATGATCTTCTAGTCCAACTGCCAATATATATTATTATACATATATAAGTATATGTAATTTTTAAAAATTATATTTAATTATTCACAGCATGCCCCTCCAGGACGTTTTGGGTGGCCACCTCCCCAGTGGGGTGCTAGGGCTCGTGGGTGCTCCCTGCCAGCTGTACCGCAGCCTCACAAAAGCTTAACCTGCAGGATTTGGTCTTTCCCCTGAGCCACTTCAGTGTGCTGCATCCACCGGCGGGAGCAGGGCAGAGTGTGGCCACCCCAGTGTGGGAGCTGGGACTGGCAGGGAGAACGAGCAGGCCCTTCTCTTGGGGTTTGGACAGCTTGTCTACAGCACCGGCGAAGCTGCTGCTGCTGCAGCTCTGCAACCCGCCCAGCCTGGGGACAGGGCTGGGAGCTGCAGCGAAGGTCCAGCACGCCTGGCTCAGTGGGTGTTAGGGAGGAGGGCAGAGTTTGGCAGCAACACAGGTGCCTCACCGATCTTCTCTGGGGCCAGGGGGCTGGGGTTGCTTGTCCCCTCCAGTCTGCATCACCAGGCTCACTGTCATGCCAAGACATGACCATGCCAGCGCCGGGCGCAGTGGGCACTTGATGCAGAAGGGGGGCTTGGGGGAGCTGGCTGACAGCACTGGGGCCATCCCTGCTGCTCCCCAGCCCTCTGGCAAGGCAGGATGGGGAGCCACCACCGGGAACACCTCTACTGCGGGCAGGCAGGGGACTGTGGGGGCCGTGCCAGGTGATGGCAGTCTCTTTTCATGCTGGCCTGGGGTCCCGTCAAAAGCAAGATCTCCTTAGAGTTGGGCTCCCTGCTGGCTGCACTGAGGAGGCTCTCCAGTGCAGGGCTGGTGGGGTCCTCACAGGGCAGAGCAGTCCATGGCCCAGGGTGGCAGCGCTGCTCTGGCTGTGTAGAAGCAAGTCGAGGGTGACCTCCAGCATCCTGGGGGGCGCAGGGTGACCACTGCCTGTCCTTGCCCTGAAGGCCGAGGCCGAGAGCAGTGCGTCTGGCAGCCCTGAGCTGGGCTTGTTGAAGAGGGTGAAGATGTTGTAGAAAAGCTTCTCCTGGGGCTGCTGGTGGAGCAGTGGGTGCTTCTCCATGGCCAGCTCCCTGCGGGCGTCAATGACCATGTTTTGCCACTTCTTGCGGATATCATCAGGCATACGCTGGACCAGGGGGCTGAGGGAGTTGACGGTGGCCGTGATCTCCTCCCAGGCGTGCTGCCGGGCCATCGTGTTCTTGTACCAGCCGCTCTTGGGGATCAAGATGTCCTTGCAGAGGCTGAACTCCTCCAGGATGAGGAACTTCTCCTCCTCTGAGAACTTGATGTGCTTTGGCTTGGCCATGCTCATGCTGTTGCTGCAGCAGGTGAGGAGTGGGTGAGGATGGGTCGTTGCGTGCTCATGCCAAGCACTGCTCCATCCGCCTGTCTGGGGCACACTGACCTGGGGCTGCGGCACTGCTCAGGGTGCCGCAAGACCTGCTGTCCCAGGGGTGCTGATGCTGGTGTGTGTGTCCCCATCCCCAGGGTGCTCCCCAAGCCCAGATGCCCGGCGGGGTCACTTGCTGCCACCGGTGCCGGGCTGAGGGCACATCCTGCTCTGCACTGAAGTGGGGCCGGTACTGGGGTGGGGGTGGCCTGGCCCGATGGGGTGGCTCTGGTGGTGGCAGGGGGGGCGCTCAGGCGGGCACTGGGTGTTCAGCTGCCCGTCCGCTGCCTGCAGCCGTGAGCTGGGCTGCACCCCAGGGCTGGGTGGTCGTGGAGGTTGGTTGGGTTTGGACCTCCCTGGCCACAGCTGGTGGCTGTTGCCAGTTTGCTGCCCCATGATGTGTTCGGCTCCCACCCGCCTACCCCCTGCTGCAGCCTCTCCCTCTCCCACCGCCCCTCCTGAGCAGGGAAATTAAAAGGCTTCGACACTGGGGATGTTCTTGGCCTCTTTATTTGGGATAAAAGCCCAGATTGGCCACAAAAGAGGAGCTAAAACGTTGGTTTAAAAAAACGGTGGTGGGAGTCAAGCAGTGCAAGGGGCTGCAAGGGCCCCAGGGCACGTGCCCCCTCCTTCCAGCTGGACCCAAGGGCAGGGATGCTGCTGACAGCAGCACAGGCCAAGGTGATGCTGTACTGGTGTCCTTGGGATGGAGAGTTATAAAAAAAATGGGAACGAAGGGAGCATGTCCCGCATGGCGAGTGGGGCTCCCCTGAGTTACACCACCCAACCCGCAGTCATGGCTGGCAGCCAGAAAAAGCATCCAGCAAATGGAGGGACGTGGCAGTGTGCGTCAGGAGCCTTGTGGCTGTGGCACTTGGTGTGACACAGCTCCATGCCCAGAGCTGTCAGGCAGCCCCAGATGGTGGTCCTGGCTCTCCCGGCACCCTGCCCTGGCTTGGCACAGGGGCCAGCCCATGCTGCACCAGCAGCCCCTGCACCAGTGAGAGCTCCTGCTCCAGTTCCTGGGCTCCGCAGCCCAGACCCGGCATGGCGGTGGCACTTTCCCCTAGCACCTGCAGCACCTGTGCCACCAGCCGGGCCCTCACCAGCAGCACGGTCACAGCCATGTGCAGCTTGGCACAGCCCAGCACCTTCATCCCCCAGCGGGCAGCAGCCTCTGCGGAGAAAGTAGGTGAAGGAGCCGTAAGCACAGCAGGGTCCCCCCCAGGCAGAGCTGGCCCAGGAGACAAGGACACCAGCTTGCCTGTCCTGGGGGCTTTGTGCAACCCCGCTCTCCCTGCGCTGTACCTTGGCTCCAACGATGCTTGCAGTACCGCAGGTCATGCAGGACACCGGGGCCCGCAGCTGCCAGCCAGCGCACAGCTGAGGCATGGAGCGGGCTGCCAGCAGGCGCCTTCTCCAGGAGCTGCAGCAGGACAGGGAGCAGCTGCTGTGCCAGGATGGCCGGCTCTGCAAAAACGTTGGGTTCATCCTCCTTGTACAGGCTGGTGGCTCTGTGGGGGGGAAAGCCAACGTGCAGGTGAAGCCGAGGGCCGGCCCAATGGTCCCCCGCACTCCCTTGTACCTAGCCCAGAGGTCCGGCAACTCACTTGTTGGCCTCCAGCTCCTCCACGATGCTCCTGAGATCTAGGACGGGGAGATGCTGCAGCAGCAAGTCGAAGGTTTCAGGGTGCTCCCCAAACTCTTCCAGGAGGAGCTGCAGGAGGCCCAGGAGGCCCACGTTGTCCTGCACAAAGACGCAGCTGTCTCGGAGCAGCTCACCTGGGTCCTGCCGCAGAAGACTGGCAAAACCTGAGGCCTCATGCCGGACCTCCCGCTCCTCGTCTTGGAGAAGGTGAATGCCTGCGTTTATCAGCCTGGGGAAAGGGAAGAGAAGGGAAGGGAAGGGAAGGCCACCCCACTCCCCAGAGCATCCCCAGCCTGCCTGGAGGGTGGGGAAGGACGAGACCCCTCCAGAGCAGTGCTTCCCCGCAGGACTCTTCTCCAGCCACCACTCAAGAGGTCACTGCTTGGAAGAGCAGGGACAGAAATGGGGATTGAGGGACCCATTAATGCAGTTTATTGCTCATGAGGGACTGGCTGCTTCTATTAAAACGCCACCCACAAATTTTTTGTAGGCTGCAAGCTTTTGGGTGCTAGTGATTTTTGGATGTGTGGGGTTTTCTTTAATGCCCTTGAATTTTTTGCAGGGGACATTGCCTTGCACAGGGTCAGCCTATTAACCTGCCACACCCCGGGGCTGTGGGCAGTGCTGGTCCTGCAAGGACCTACCGCAGAGCCGCGGGGACAAGTGAGGGACAGGTAGCATGCAGGGATCGCTTCACCACATTGGCACCCGCCATCTGCAGGGAGCGGGCAGCCGCCAGCCGCAGCACCTCGGACGAAGCAGACCGGCTGCACTCCTCCAGCACCATGCACCATCGCTCCACCAGGGTGCTGTCCTCATTCTCAAACCTGTCAGAAGCCCAGAAAGGAATGGGAATTCAAGTACACCTTCCAGCTCCGTCCAGGGCTCCAAAGACCACCAGCTGCCCTGAGACCACAGGACCCAAGCACAAAGCTGGCTGTGATTTACAGGTGAGAAGTTGTGGCTGTTTCCAGCAAGGACTGGAAAGGTCAGGCAGAGTCCCCCGGCAGCGGCAGGGACCTACCGGTGGGCAAGCAGCAGGCTGGCAGCACACAGCACCTGGAAGAGGAGGTCAGGGCCAGGACACTCAGCTTTCACCATGTGCAGCAGCATCTCCAGGCATGCTGCCAAGGAACCTTGGAGCTTACGGAAAGCTTCCTGGGACCATGACGAAGGTTCTCTGTAAAGATGCAGCAAAGCCTCAAGGTACAATCTCAGGAACTCTTTGTCCCTTGTCTCTCGCAGCACCGACCGCAAGCTCTCCTAGTTGACAACAGGAAAGAAGGTACATGGTTAGTGTCCCCAGCATGGCAGGCTGGCAACCGCATCCCAACCTGGCAAGTGCCCCACACCCGTGAACCCTCAGCCCGGGGAGCACCGTGCTTCTCAGTGAGCACCTGGGATCCCATCTGTGTGGTGCACTGGGGACCCTCTGCTTTACTCGGTGACTTTTGAGCCTCATCATACCAGCAACGTCAGCCTGAGAGCCTTGTCCAGCTCCTCGCACATTCTTCCCTCCCCAGAGATCACCCAGCTCAGGATGGCAAGCTGGACATCGGGATTCGGCTGCCGTAGAAGCAAGCAGACAGTGCCAATCCACTCGCCGTCCGCCAGCCGGGCTGCCTCGCTGCACACGAAGTGGGCCATGCTTTGGTGGAGGACAGCCAAGCCCACCTGGAGGAAAACCAGGATCCCCTTTTCAACACTCAGCCTCGCATGGGGTGTGTGCCCCCTCAGAGTGGGGTCCCCACCTCCCACCCCTGGGCTCGCCACCAGGAAGGCCATGGTTGTGATTTTCCTGGCAGGCAACGGTACCTGCAGCTCGGCACATCCCAGCTTTTCCCCTGGCAGGCAGCTGCCCAGCTCAGCGCTGATGGTGTCATGGATGCTCTGGGCAAAGCCATGGCTAAAGGATGTGGGCAGGAGGGCAAGGACCTGGAGGAAGGCGGCGCGAACAAGTGGACAGCGCTGGGCACGGGTGAGCAGCCAGCCCCGTGCCTCCAGCTGCAGAGCCATGGGGCGCAGTGCCTCGGCCGACAGCCTGCGGGGAGACACGCAGCCTCACCAGGGGGCCCGCAGGCCAAAGAGCTGCATCTCAGTACAGAGTGACCGCAGGGGCCACGGGGAGGGGGATGGCGTGGGTCCACTCACCCGTTGGTGCCTGGAGCGGGGGCCAGCAGTGCCTGCATCTGCAGCAGGCGTCCATGGATGGCATTGTGTGAGCGGACCTGTCCAGGCACGGTGGGGAGCTGCCGGGCCAGCTGCAGGAGGAGCCCCCGGCGCCGGGGCGGTGGGACAACTGGCACCAGTGCCTTGGCAGCCATCACTCGCACAGCATAGATGGGGCTCCCTGCCAGCCTCAGTAGTGGCCCCAGAAAGCAAGCAGAGCGGCTGTGGAGTAAAAAGGGCACCACACAGTGATGCTCCAGCTGGCTTGAAACTCCCCCAAGAGCTAGGGCCAGCCCCAGCACCTCAGGACCACCTCCTGCTGCAGGAGCCCTTGGCCAGGGCAGAGCATCCCCACTGGCCCCTCACCTGCTGGGGCCATCGGTGCTGGGCTGCAGCTGGGCCAGGAGGGTGAGGACGGCATGGAGTGCGGGGTGCAGGCGAGGTCCCTCCAGCACAGGCCCTGCGGCCGCCCCCAGCTCACCCAGCAGCACGGCACCCAGCTGGGGGTGCTGCCCGAGGAAGGCTTGCAGGCTCACCCCCTCCGCTGGGCAGCCCTCCCCACGGCTCCGCTGCTGGCCCAGCAGCCGGGACGTAAGGGCACCTACAGGGACAGGGCAGAAAGCAGCGTCAGGTCCCCTCGACCCCCTGCCTGGCTCACCACGCTTCGCCCTGGCCAGGTGCGGGCTGCATTTGTTCTGCAGGGATCTCTCCCTCCCGCTACTCACTGAAGAGCTGGATGGCCGCATTCCTCATGGCCCAACATGGCGAGCCCAGGCCCCGCAGCGCTAGGGCCACCATTGGCGTGGCATGCCGCAGAAGCACACTGCCCAGCCCCGCGCCACAGACCAGTGTCTGCAGCACATGGCAGGCACACACCTGGGGAGAGCATGGGGGGTTTCAGTAGCACTGCGTGGGGAGGGGGCTCACGCTTCCATGCAAAGGGAAGATCATAGAATCATAGAATGGTTTAGATTAGAAGGGACCTTAAAGATCATTTAGTTCCAACCCCCCTGCCATGGGCAAGGACACCTCCCACTAGACCAGATTGCTCAAAGCCTCATCCAACCTGGTCTTGAAGTCTTCCAGGGACGGGGTATCCACAACTTCCCCGGGCAACCTGTTCCAGTGCCTCACCACCCTCAGAGTGAAAAATTTCTTCCTGAGATCTAATCTAAGTCTCCCCTCTTCCAGGTTGAAGCCATTACCCCTCGTCCTATCACTACATGCCCTTGTAAAAAGTCCCTCTGCAGCTTTCTTGTAGCCCCCTTTAGGTACTGGAAGGCCACTATAAGGTCTCCCTGAAGCTTTCTCTTCTCCAGGCTGAACAACCCCAACTCTCTCAGCCTGTCCTCATAGGAGAGGTGCTCTAACCCTCTGATCATCTTTGTGGCCCTCCTCTGCACCCAATCCAACAGGTCCATGTCCTTCTTATATTGGGGGCTCCAGAGCTGGACATAGTACTCCAGGTGGGGTCTCACCAGAGTGGAGTAGAGGGGCAGAATCACCTCCCTCGACCTGCTGGCCACGCTGCTTTTGATGCAGCCCAGGACGCGGTTGGCCTGGGCTGCGAGCGCACATTGCCGGCTCATGTTGAGCCCCAAGTCCCTCTCCTCAGGGCTCCTCTCGATCCATTATCAAGATGGTGGTAAGAGAAGGGAGAGCCAAGGGGACGTCAGCTCTCAGGCTCCTGGGGTGGGCAGTGTGGTCCAGGGCTGCATTTTTTTGCTCACCCTGAGGTCTCCGTGCTAGCGCAGCCTCCTGCTGGAGTACCGGGCACAGCTCCCTTTAGGGGACCTCATGCAGATCACTCTGTCCCCAAACGGGCTACAGCAGCCAGGAGCTCAGCGCCCGCCGCTCTCACCTGCGGGAGGTCAAGGGTCTGGTCCCAGTCCTGCGGCAGGGCCGTGGTGGCCAAGGCTAGCAGCGTCTGGATGCAGCGGGTCAGCAGCGGCCGTGCCTGCACCGGGGCCTCCCCGCTGACGATGCAGAGGAAGAGCATGGGGAAGCCGGCGGCACGGCGTGTGATCGAGCTGCTCCGGGGTCCACTCAGTGCTTCTAAGCCCTGAGGAACAAAACCCACCTGAGATATGGCTGGAAACCTGCTGGCTGGAGCCTGCAGCTACTCTGCAGGGAGGAGACTGGCTGCACCAACCCCACACCGTGGCATCTCGGCTGCCAGGTGGGTGCTCACTCCAGGGTGGGGGGACACAGGGGCATGGCGCTGGGGGTCTCTGGGGCATGGGGGGAATGTGGGGCAGAATGAGCGTGGTACCTGCTCCAGTATGGTCTGTGGGATCGCCTGCAGCTCCGCATCAGGGTGGTTCAGCAGAGCGGCACAAAACTTGGTGAAGCCCATGCTGCAGCCCTCCACTGCTCCCTAGGGCAGAGCAGTGTCAGGCCTCCGCACCCTGAAGGGTGTACCTGCCAGCCCACCATGGCCCCCAGAAACCTCTTTGCAAAGGGGAAGGAGAAAGCAAGAAGACATGATGGTGTGGGGACGTGATGGGTTTTGGCTCTGGGATCCCAGCCAGGGGCTTCCAGCCATGCTCCACCTCCTGCCCCAGAGCAGACCCTGCCCCGCTGCGCTCGCTCTCCTCCTTGCACGCCAGCGAGAGCCCCCGGCTATCGGCCTGGGGCAGGGACAGGGCTGGAGGGGTGGACATGGGGCCGAGCCACCCCAGATGGGACACACTCTTACCCAGTGCCGGCACCGCAGCAGGATTTCCTTGAACACCCTCGCGGCTGTCTGCAGGGTGGGGAGTGGCAGGAGGGGCCCCGATCCGGTGGGCAGTGGTGGGGCCAGCAGCAGCTCAGCCAGGCCCCCCAGGAGCAGCCCTATCTCCTGGGAAGAAGCAGAAGGTCACGGGAACTGGCAGTGGGGCTGCCCCATTCCTGTCCTGCCCTGCTATCGCTGCTGCAGGGAAGCACAGTGGGTGCTACCTTTCCCCCCCAGCACAGGCATGCTTGGTTGCCAGCACCATCAGGCAGCATGGCCAGTGGGGTGCCCACAAGCACACACAGGCTCCACAGCATGGTGGTTTCCCAGCCAGCTGCAAGGCGTGCATGGCAGAGATGGCCTTTTTCCAGGCAGCCACTGGAGACGAGGAGAAACTGGGATGGGCGGCTGTTAGAAAGGAGTCATGATGGGTGGTCACAGGGCCGCAAGCCAGGGAGCCCAGCTCTGCTGCAGCTGGGGTCTGTTAGTGCCTGGGAACCAGCTGGGCTGCATAAGGGCAGGCAGGGAGGTGGCTGCTTTTGGGAAGGTGGTTGTTGCACCATCCCTGGCAGAGGGTGAGGATGGTCTGTGGCAGCTCTGAGGTAAGGGTAGAGATTCTCCATTGTTTGTCCCCAGGGAGGGCGAATGCCCCATGGGGAGCTGAAGTGCCCAGCTGCTGGGGTGAGCTGGGTGGTGGGTGCTGTGACGGGCTGCCCCTCTCCCCAGTGCCACGGGGAGGGGTGCCTACCTTCACTGATACCCAGCAGCAGGTCAGGATCAGGCTGTGCTCCTCTGACAGCAGGACTGAGTCCTCCTCCTCCTCTTCCTGCACCCGGCCTTTCCCCAGCATGATGAGGGAGCCGATGGCATTCCCCATGTCTGCAAATGATGGGGCAGCAGCTGCGAAAGGGAGAAGCCTGGTCTGAGCAGGGCGGTGTGGGGCAGTGCCTGCAGGGAGCGTGGGGCAGAGGGAGGGGGACGTTGCTGGGGGGACCCGCTGCCTCCTGTTCAGAATGCGCACAAATGGCAGTGGATCCTGTCCTGCAATGTGTCCTGCTCAGGACCACAGTTGCATGTTGCCCCACCGCTCTTTCTGAGCCATTGCTGTAAGGGCACCACCAGCCACTGCTCTCCCAACTGCTCCAATCTGGAATGTTCCTTGCTGCTTCTGGAAGGCTTTTGCCTCTGCTTCTGCTGCTATTCTCATGTGCAGCTGAGAAAGGGACCCAAAACCAGGCTCTAGCTGCTCTGCTCCTGGTTTCCAGGATCCTCTGCCCAACACCTGGAGCATCCCTGCCGAGGTGTCCTGCTTTGGACCTTACTCGCAGGCCAACCTTCACTGCCTGGCCCCACTGCTCTCCCTCCTACAGGCAGTGAGCCCAAAGCAAGTGCCTTCCCTGCAGGCTGGAGGACTGCTGGGTCAAGGATGTGTTGGAGGTGTCAGTGGTTCCTGGGGTTGGTGCCCTCCTGGGGACAGGCTCACCTTGCTCATCAGTGCTGGGCCCTTGCTGGCTCTGCAGAGCGCCCAGGAGGAAGGAGGTGATGTCTCTCGCTGTGGTCACAAGGCGGGTGANGTTGGTCCCCTCCTGGGGACAGGCTCACCTTGCTCATCAGTGCTGGGCCCTTGCTGGCTCTGCAGAGCACCCAGGAGGAAGGAGGTGATGTCTCTCGCTGTGGTCACAAGGCGGGTGAGGAGCTCCTGCCAGCTCTGCACCAACTCTGCTGCTCGCATGGAGGCGGCCACCTCCGGCACCTGCAGCAGGCACCTCCGCAGGGCTGCGATGGCTCCTGCACAAACACCCACCTCTGGTCACAGTGGTGACTGGTGTGACCCCAGCTCTCCTGCCTGAGCCTGCAGCTGAAATGGCTCATGGGCAGGGGAGTGAGCAGAGCCCCTTGCTGATGGGCATGCTGGGCAGGTGGAGCAGCAATACAGGGACACTGAGGCAAGGACATGACATCAGCACTGAGTTGTGGCCTCAGTCCTGCCTGTACGATTCCTGCCTGCTCCAAATTCCCAGGGAGGAGACCTGCTGCAGGAGCCGCTTGCTGCCCTGCCAGGCTGGGGACGTACCGTGCATTGGCGCAGTGGCTGCTGCCTGCAGCAGGTCCTGGCACGCCAGAGCATACTGGGCTTGCAGCACACAGAGAAGGTGCTGAGCAAAGCACAGGCCTCGGTTGGGCAGCGTCAAGGCTGCTTCAGCCTCCAGGGCCAGGCTCTTCATGGTGCTGCTGTCTGACCTGGGGGAAGAGGTAAAGGCTGCCATGAGGATGAGAGAGTTTTCTGCCCCACTCCTGCTGTGCAGCTTCTTCTTACCCCAGCTCAGGGTCCTGCACTCCAACCCTACCCAACTCCCCACTGCAAGGCTATTTCAAACCCAAGTCCTTGCTGCCCTGAGTTGTAAACGCAGCCTCTGGCAATACGCTGGTGCTGCTGACATGCTCTCGGGGGCTGCCGTGCCACCGTGGGGAGGGGGAGGCCGGGAGCTCATACTTCTGCAGGATTGTCTTCATCAGCACGGCTCCGGCTTCAGCCTCCTGCACTCGTGGGCTGCCCAGGGCATCCTGAGCCAGCTGGAAGAGAGCCAGGGCGATGGGCTCGGGGAATGCGGGAGGGAAGTAGCGGATGAGCAGCTCTGAAGCCAAGTCTCTGATCTGCCAAGACAGGAGAGGTGGGGGGACTTAGGACACAAGACAAAGGGGAAAGCAGCTGGGGCAGGGCAGGAGGGGAAGCCCACCATCCTTCCCCTGTGAGCCCGCTCGGGGCTGAGGCAGGCGGCTTTACGACCATTAAGGCTCACCTCGTTAGTGCTGTCCTGCAAACAGCTCAGCAGGGCCAACAAATTGGGCTGGGAGAAGAAGTCCCAGCAGCCGCTCTGCCTGGCGTAGCTCAGCAGCGTGGCCATGGTTCCTGTGGCAGGGACAAGGGGCAGTGGGACAGGGACAGGGGGGAGCACCCCTGCTGCCAAGGGGTGATGCTCCAGGTGGGCTGCCCGTACTCACGGGGGGGCTGGCCCTTTTTCCTCTCGGGGCTCCAGGTGTCTGTGCAGGTCTCCAAAACTGCAGCCAGGAGGAGCAGACCCGTCTTCTTCCTCTGGTAGCTGGAGCCCGGGCTGAGCGAGGTGATGGTGAGCTGCAGCAGCCAGTCCACAAAGCCTGCAGGCAGAGAGCGATGCCAGGCTGGGAACCCACGTGCAAAACTCAGGGCCACAGTGGAGGTGTCGGGGTGGCCGCCTCACCTACTGCCTGGGTGAGCTGCCCTGCTCCCTTGCTTGGCTCGGCACCTTGGGGCACCTTCCCTCGCAGCTGGGCCAGCGAGCTGTCCCGCAGCCGCACCAGCGCCTTCCTCACTGCTGCCTGCAGCAGTTGCCGGAATGAGGAAGAGTCACAGTTGAGGTTGAGGGGCAGGAACTCCCGCAGCAGCTGCAGCTCACTGCCCGAGAGGGGCCGGTTGGTGCTGGGGCTGCAGCAGAGGAGACCCAGTGCTGCCAGCCGAATGCCCTCCT
>VYXH01008059.1:542248-580527 GCA_013397275.1 Burhinus bistriatus
GGCCGCGGCCCCCGGCGGCCCGGCAGAGCCCAGGCCCCCCCTCCGCGGGCCGAGGTCTGCCGCGGGCAGGGAGCGGGACCGGGCGGGGCCTCCCGGCCGGCAGGGGGCGCGCTGGCCGCTCCGTGCGCCTCTCCTGGGCGGGTGCGGCCCGTTCCGGTTCCCCGTGGCGCGGCGGCGTGACGTCACTGCGCGTCGCCTTCGCGACGGGGGCTGAGGAGGGTCAGGGCGTTCGCCGGCCAGCCGAGACCCCGCAGCTATGGAGGCAGCGGCGGCGGTTCCAGCGGCCTCCAACGGCGCCGTGGTGCCGGCTGCCGCCGCCGGTACCGCCGTGGCGACGGGGAAGGAGGCGATCACGCCGGCCTCGAGGCGCCCGAAGAAGATCCTGGATGAGGAGGCCTACATCGAGGTAGGCCGGCAGGCCTGGGCCCGGGAGGAGCCGCTCTCCTGACACCAGGGCCAAGCGGTTTCCGGCTCGAGTCTGCCCGGCTCGGGTCCGTCCGCGGCCTCTGCCCGCTGGAACCCCGGCTGCGGGCTGGGCTTGGGGACGGGGCAGCTCTGGGGCCTCCCCTTGGCCTCCCGCACCTTCTGCTGTCAGCGCGGCCCAGCCGCGGCTTGAAGCACTCGTGGGCTGCCCGTCCTTGCGGTGGGCTGCCCGTCCTTGCCGTGGGCTGCCCGTGGCTGGCCCTGAGCTGAGCCGGCACTCCGAGGTGTCCCAGCATGGCCTTGCAGTTGTCTCTCTGTTTGTAGGGCTTAGAGAAGATCATTCAGCGAGATTTCTTTCCTGATGTGGAGAAGTTGCGAGCACAGAAGGAATATCTGGAGGCTGAAGAAAATGGTGACTTGGAGAAAATGAGGCAAATTGCTATCAAGTTTGGCTCCTCCTTGGGCAAATCAAGGGACACACCTGCACCCTGTAAGAACTGGCTCACTGAGGCATAAAGGTTTTATATCTAATATTACTGCTCTGGTTTATCTAACTTTGTGCAGGCAGTGCTTATCTTAAAGAATCAAGATTGACATTGCATGGGAATTATTATGGCAGATTGGGCAGTGGCAGTATCTGATGGCTGATGCTGAATTTCTCTTTGATGGTGTCAATAATTCCTTCTTGAGGGAATGGTTTCGGAAAGAACAGCTATTGAATACCATTTCTCACAGGCATCTTTTGCCAAGTTCCTGCTCCCTAGGGAATGTTACATGCTCTCATGTGCAATATTATAATATCAGAAACTCCAAGCTATGTTTTGAATCCTTATTATATTTTTAGAGGTTCTTGTTGCATCTACAGACATGTAAGATTGTAATTTTTTGGGAACAGAAGGTGTTGGACGCTCGTGATAATCAGAGGTTTGCCTAGCAGGCATCCAATGCCCTGTTGTATGTTTGCTTTCACTTCAAGTTCAGATGTTTCTTACACTAAAGCCCAGTCCCTGGCCGAGCTCTTGCAGTGGGGTAGGTAACTAGCTTTCTCATGGCAAGGGGCATGTGTCGGCAAGTGGTGTCCCTTCCTCCCCTTCTGCAGTTGCTGGCCCTGGCTTAGGTTAGGATTGTTATGCTGGCTTCTTGGTTCTGTTGGCAAAAGCTGTAGTTAGGGTGGTAAATATACTGGGCTGTGTCTCTCCTGTGAATTTTTCTCAGCAGGAGAAAAATAATGTCTTAGATGAGTGCAAAATCTTGTTCAGTGATTGAGACAGAATTGAATATTTTTGAGTCTTTTCACAATTTTTTAATTAAATTGTTCTTCTCAATATGTTTTCTGTGACTTGTGTGGCACATGACCCTTTCTGTGGTGGAAGATGTCACAGCAAATGTCCTGTTCTGTGCCCTAGTAACCACGTGAGCCTTTTTTTTTCTGTCACAGATGTTACTCCAGCCACGTTTGAAACACCAGAAGTGCATCCAGGTGGCCTTCCACTGGGGAATAAATCCAAAGCTGGCAGCAAAGGTGCGGAGGAAGGTAGGAGAATGATGTTTCTCTTGCTGAATTCTTCAGCAGCAGGAAAATACTTCTGTGAGCTCTTTCTCCTGTAAGGGTTTTGGGTATTTAGCAGATGTTTAAGCAGTTTCCTTTAACCTTTCAGTAGGTGAAAACAATCACTCTGAAGTTGAACTTGATGTAATGTTTTACATCATGTATGTGAATTCTCAACTATGGGTCTCTTTATGGCTGTGTAAATTCTCAACTCAGTTGATCTCTTTGAAGGCAGTAAATTTTTCCTGTGTCATCTGGAATTAATTCTATAAGTAAACAAAGATTATAGGGGTAGAGCTATTCATGTAGTATATTAAAAATGTCTGCTAGCAGCTGGCCACTTGTGCATTTTCCCTTTAACGCAAATAGCTATAAATGCCATAAAAGATTTTATATGGAAAATTGTTATATGTCTTCCAAAAAAGAATTTATTATGGTACCGCTCTGCGTGTATATATGTTTTTCATCAAGCATCATGTTAATTATTAGTGGGTCCCTAGAAGGCTCACTGTCAGAAGGGATTAAAAGTTATGTATAGCACTGTCATAGAAAGGGAGGTATTAACCTTTCTCAGGCTTCTTCCCTCCTCTTGTTAGGAGATGCAGAAAAAGATGATAAAGATGCACTTCCAAGTCTGGACAGCTTCTTAGCAAAACACACCAGTGAAGATAATGCTTCATTTGAGCAGATCATGGAAGTGGCCAAAGAGAAGGAGAAAGTGAAGCATGCTTGGCTGTACAGTGCAGAAGAGGAGTATGCGCAGGTAGGGAAACAGCTCAGCGATACCTCTGCTCTTCCAAAGTGACACAACAGGGAAATACCATTTTACTGTATTTCTTTCTTGTTTGATTGAATAGAATATTATCTTACCTTCTGTTTTTGAATCCTGCTATAAGTATCGGTGAGAATTTGTTGTCTCTGAGCATGGGGCTATTGCTTTAAGCTGGTGAATTCCTCATATTATTGAATAAGAATAGAAAGGTCTTGATTTTGAATAGTAGGTGCATGGGAGTGATCACATCTAAATCTGAGCTAATCCTAGGTTTCCTGGGTCCTGTGACAGCTCATTGCTTCCTTTTGCAATCCTGTTTTTTCCTCATCTGTAACGGAAGAACAGTGTTGACATAGTCGCTGGGGATCTGTTGCTTCCTAAAGCTTTGAGACTGTGAAGCATTGCACTAAGTGCAAGTATTGCTGTTCTTGGCAGTCTCTTCCATAAGCCGCAATACCAAGGAGAGCGACTGAGAACAGTTCCTGTTGTTTTTCATCCTTCAGCCCTTTATTATTTGGAATTAGATTGTTTCTTTCATTTCAGTTTTTTGTTCCTATTATGAGTAATAATCCATTCAGCTGCCAAAGTAAAGTACTGTACACAGTATGACTGGCTGTGCTGTCTTCCTCGGCTAGCTTTGTGAGAGGTTCAGGAGCTGTTCTGGGGCTGCCTTGTCAATCCTTCTCCGTCAGCAGTGAGCAGCTGGCACTGTTGCCAGATGCGTCAGTGATGGATGTGAGTTGCAATGCCTTTTAATAAAGTTTGGCAATGGCACATCATTTTTACTGCTGTTGGTGTGAGTGAGTGTTTGTTTTTATCCCAGCTAATGTAAACCCTCAGAGTCTGTTACAATAAAAATACCCTCTGTGGCTCCTTACGCATCTTCTTCGCTCGAATGCTTTCATCCAGAATTAAAAGGCAGGGAGCAGCAGAACATTCCTAAAGCACAGGGATTGTTTCAGGTCAAGGTGAATTGCCGGAGTCAGTCTTGTGCTGATGTTGTGTGTCTTCTGGTCAGCCAGCACTCTGTTCAGACCTTGCATTTCCACGCGCAGCATGCCCATTTTGTGTAGCAGACAACTTCACTATGCCTCATTTAACGTATTCAGTGGCAGTACTGCTATTTAAATGTGTACGGACGATACCTATTAAAGACAACATCGGTTGATGTCTTTAATATATAGCTTCTGGCAGTAATTGTCTCGTTTAATTGGTGTGAGAATTTTAAAACAGAGTAACTTATTGGTGACTGACTGCATTCTATTAGTTTCTTGTTGGTATCAGTTTTACTAGTATGCTGGTAACAGCACGTAAGTAATCGTGTGAATATGTCAAATGCTTCAGTATCTGTACTGCCTATGGAAATGTTTGAAAACTCTCTTAAGTATTGAAGAAGTGTGTGTTCTTTTAGTACTGCTTGCCTTGGCTAATACAGTTTGCATGAGACAAGGATGGTACTCTCTCAAGGTTACAGGCCAAAGCCTTGTAGACGGGCTTTATATTAGATGTGTGTCATATGTTACTTCATTTGAATTTTGATTAGTAGATAAGAGGGGGGAAAAAAAAAACCCAAAAAGTTTGAACCATCACAAGTGTTGTCACAAGATGTAATAAAAAAAAGTCATAAACATAATCTTTTTGAGAAGATAATTCTTTAGTTCTCACTTGATTTTATACCAGAACTGCATATGGACTTGTTGTTTGCAAACTCACCTGGGAACAGGATGGTTTCTCAAGTGCCACATGCCGGAGAGTGCTTAGGCCATGCCACATGCAAAGCGTGCTAGGGCAGGTAGCTGAGCTCATGATTGAGCTCTCCAAGTTATGTATGTCTGACTAAAAGATTGCAGGAGTCTCTTTCAGACCTGATTTTCCACCCCCCCCTTTTTTTAATGTGGGTTTTGGTTTTTTTTCATTGCCTTTCCAGCGACGAAATGAGAACCTAGCACTTCCTTCAGCAGAGCAGCAAGCTCTGGAGAATGTGAAAGCTGGACTGGAGACGTGGGAGTACACAGCTCGAAACACCCTCATGTATTATCCAACAGGTGAGGCGTGCAGGTTTCTCAGGAAAGGCATTGATTCTAGGTGGGTTGACTGCAAACAGTGCTTACAGCAGTTCTATAGATGACTGAGCAGCTCTTACTGGTAATACTGCACTTTTTCTTCTGTGAAGCTCATATATATAAAGTTGTTAAGAAGTTGTTTGTTTTTTTCTCTTTATTTGGACCTTGCTCCTTTGCCTTTGATTGCAAAGTTTGGTCATGTTCTATTTGTCATTGAGAAGCACATTATCTTTATTACAGAAGCACGTCTTTTCAGGAGCCAAAGCTCTTTCCAGTTTGGTCTATCTTATTTATGAACACTGTCTTGTCATTTTTATTCATTCTTTGCTTCTGCTCAAAGAGTGCTCCTTGGGCTTGTTGATCCCTTGGTTGCTATAGAAAACTACATCATTTTGTAAATGCAGTTTTCTTTTTGGCTATAAATGTGCAATTGATAATAAAATTGTGCAAACCAGCAAAGCAGAGAAAAGAAAGTCTTGTTCACTGTTTTCTAACAAAAATTTAAAATCTGATCTTAATTTATACATTTCAGGTGTTATAAAGTATATATCGTGTGCAAATATTGTTTTAAATTGCTAGAGATGCACGCGGCAATTGCTGATGGATTCTGTGCTGTGTAGGAATGTGTGGCAAGCGTCATGTTGATTGGGGGCTTTAAAACACACTGCCTAGTGTTACCTGAGCCCTTCCTTAAGAGACTTTTTGCTTTTTAAGGTGTACCTGATGAGGGTGATGTATTCAAGAAGCCCAGGGAAGTTGTCCATCGAAACACCCGTTTTGTGAAGGACCCTTTTAGCCAAGCTGTGAGCAAATCACAGCTCCAACAAGCTGCAGCCCTCAATGCTCAGGTTGGATAATTTTACTTCCGATTAAACTCTGCCCTCTGGTGTTGTTCATCAGCCAGGAGAACTCTGTGTGTGTGCTATATACAGCTGTATCACACCTTTCTCCACGTGAATGGCATTGTCTTTTTTATTTCAGTACAAACAGGGCAAAGTGGGACCAGATGGGAAAGAACTGATACCCCAAGAGTCTCCAAAAGTAAATGGATATGGATTTGTGGCTACCCCCTCTCCTGCCCCTGGTAAGAGGGTTTTCTTATTTTTTCTGATGTAAGAAGACTGCTACTGTGCTTATTTTGATGTTCTGTTTGTTCAGCACTGGGGTATCATTGGTTTAGACAAGGAGGTAAGCCTTCCATCTGTATATGTCTCATGAGCAGGTGACTTTCTTGTGCATATGCCAGCTCAATGCAGTGCTTAAATGCTAGTCCAGTACACTGGCAAGAGGAGTCATGCTGTACCCAGGAGGCTCTGAGCAAGCTGCTGTGCCATTGCTTAGGAATCATCTAGAGGGCAGTGAGCCTTCCTAGGCAACTGAGGTGCTGTGGCTACTTGTTTTATCCCTGGGTGATGCTTCTCTAGAGCTTAAAGAGAAGAATTCAAACATCTCACAAACTTCAACCTTCCAACAAGTTCAGGTGCTCATTTTTCAAAACAGGGAGCATTCGTGTCAGTGTGTCCAGTAGTTTGCTGACTGGTGGTACAGCCTGGTTCACAGGGATGTGGCATATCTCACTTCTTTCACAGTGTAACCTACTGTTTTCCTTCAGGTCTACTGCTTTCTAGGTTCTTCCTTTGTCTGAATACACTTGTGTATTATAGATTTCTTTTGTTCAGATGTATTAGCCACAGGATACTTTCAGTTAGAATAAACTTACTTTTTTTTCTTCCAGTTGAAATTGGTATCTGAATTTTTAGCTGTTCTTCACCAGCCATTATGTCTCCTTGTCTTTTGTTGTTATGCTAAAAGGTGAGCATACCGAGGCTTTTCCTCAGGAAAGCCTGTAGGTGGCATTTGGAGCGCACCTCCTTTCTCTATTGTAAATGCTTTTTCCAAAGCCTGGACAGCAGGATTTTCTAGCCAGTGACTTAATCGGGCTCTTAGAATCTATTCTGCAGTTGTAGCTGTTAAACAAGGTGCAGTCACTGTTTGGTACAGGCTAGCTTCAAGATGAATTGAGGATACGTTTGACTATTACAAGTATCTTAAGTCCTCTGCCTGTTTCCCTGCTTTTAAATAGTTCCCTGTGTTGAAGTTTTCATGCAGTAGCAGAGGGGAAGACTAGTACCATAGAGGAAAAAATAAGTGTCACTAAGCAAAAGCTCACCAAATGGAAAAATAAACACATGGAAAGGACAGTGCTTGGGTATTGTAATCTAGGGGGTGATACAGCCACAGGCAATCCTGTGAGTTTAAGGTCATGCCCCTTTAATGGGAACCACATGTTACTATTCAACATTGGCTGTGATTTTCTCTGCAGTGGAGGGGCTCCTTTGTGTGTTGATGAATTTGTTACATTTCATAATTTGCTTCTCTGGATTTTTTGTGGTGATCAAATAGTCAAATGTCTTGCATGAGCATGACTTCTAAAATTTGTTTTTAGGTGTGAATGAGTCTCCTTTTATGACATGGGGTGAAATCGAAAGCACCCCTTTGCGTCTAGAAGGGTCAGAAACACCATATGTGGACAGAACACCTGGACCAGCCTTCAAGGTATTTCATGTCAGGAGTCAGCATGTCATTCTTTGGGGGGGGGATTAAGAAGGAAAAGGCAAGTGAGTAACTGGTAGATTAATATTGTTGTGGGAATGTGACACATCTCTGGGCTGTGTTCCCAGTCCTTGGGACTAATAATCTAGGTTCTGCTTGGAGGGTGGAGGTGGACTGGCTCCACATGAAAGCTACTTGGTGGAGATACCTGAGGTGGAGCACACACTGTTGGCAGGAGAGTAAGACTCAATATTTGATGATGGCCCAGACAGTGGGGCTTTCAGCGGAAGCTGAAGAGATGCCTGATTTCTTGATTTCTCTGATTTTAATATATGAACAGGTAGGAATTGTAGGATTTCCCTCTGTCTTGATCTTCTGGCTGTCACAGCCTGAGGCAGGTGTATCACTTGAGAGCAGAAAAGGCTCTCTGGCTTTGCTAATAGCACCTGACTCTGTATGCCACCTACCTCCTGCTGGTGTCATTGAATGTGAGCTGAGACTTTTAGTTTAAGAAAGGTGTAATTTGCTCTATGTGCCTCTGTTTTGTCAGACTCCGAAGCCCTTGACTGGTTCTCCTGCTGTTTAGCAATGTCTGTGATTGCCTGAGCGCTGGCTGGCTACAGGCCAGGCTAGGCAAGACACAGGTGACATTGTTTGTCTAGAAGAGACAGCAGGAGGAAATGCCAGAGATAATGGCTGCTTCCTTCACTGAACTGGTTTTACCATTTTTGTTACTTGCTAAGGCAGGTTGAAGGTCTCTTTGTGTCCTCTCTGGCTTTTATATAGCAGCAGAGAGGTGTGGGCTGACCCCACTTCTCCTTGGTTTAGATCCCTGTAGACCAGAATCCAGCTGTGAAGGTGCTTTGACTCATTTATGCAGTACTCATATGAGTGCCTTGGCGAGTAAACTGTGCGATGCATTTATAGATCCTGGAGCCTGGGCGCCGTGAGAGGTTAGGACTCAAGATGGCCAATGAAGTGGCAGCTAAAAACCGAGCAAAGAAGCAGGAGGCCCTTCGAAAAGTGACAGAAAACTTGGCCAGGTGAGACTTCTGTTCTAAAAGGAGAACTGGGAATGGGTATTTTCTGATGAGCTTTAAATCAACATATGTAGAAAGGGAGGAATGATAAGAGTACTGGAAGCAGGAAGAGGTACGATCACACTGAAAGTTTCTGGAAACTGGTGGCTGTCTGTGATACTCCCTCTTGTCAGCATTACTGTTCTGCCATACAGCCACCCAGCAATGCATCTGGATTGGTGTCTTGCCTCATTGCAAAGAGGAGACGTGGTTAAGGCTTGCTTGGCTCGGTCATGGGAAGGACAGAACAGGCTCGAAGGAAAAGGCAGGCAGCGCCACTCAGATCTGGGAGGGATGTAGGAGGTTTTCTCTGCCACTTGTCTCTCTAGAGAGTCAGGCTGCATTTACCTGCAGGCAGAATGACTTCTGCAGCCAGTGGGTCTGGTCTGTGAGGGAAATGGACACAGAGGTCGCTTGTGGAAGCATTGATACTCTTCCTGAAAAATGGCAGATTTTTACTGTAAAATCTTTTAAAACTGTTTATTCTATTCCAGCCTCACTCCAAAAGGACTAAGCCCAGCAATGTCACCAGCTTTGCAAAGACTAGTAAACAGGACTGCGAGTAAATATACCGACAAAGCCCTGCGTGCCAGCTATACTCCTTCCCCAGCCCACACAGGAACTCCTGGTTACAAGACCCCAGCAAATGGGCCTCATACACCCACAGGCACCCCACAATCTAGGACAGTATCTCAGACGCCAGTATCTCAGGATACTACATCGATCACAGACAATTTACTGCAGCTTCCTAAAAGAAGGAAGACATCTGATTTCTTCTGAATATTCCAGTCACCAGCAAGGTGGTAGTGAATTGCCTGTGCTCAGCTGTCTGCAAACTGGATGTTGTGAGCCATCAGTAGTAAGGGGTGTCTAGATACAACTGGCAGAATGGAAGCCAGCAGTTACAAGATCTGGGACCAGTACTGCTTCTGACTATATAGCTAAAATAGGCTGTGATGTGCTTTTTGGAAGCAGAGTATCTCCTAACTTCCCTTTGAACTGCATAGGTGGGATGCACAGGGCTGCTGTAGCAAAAGGATCCTTCCTGCAATGACAGAGAAGATTCTGGACTTTTGGAAAACGGCGATAATTTTTTAAAGATATATTTCTCTTTTTAAGGTGGCCATGCATTTAAATAAGTTTCTGTACAGATATGTCTATTTATAAAACGTGGTAAGCCTTCCTAAAATGTTGATCTGGACTTTATTCCACCTTGTCAAACTTCTTTGGTTTTCTGCTTTGCAGAAGAGGGGATACAACCATGTATACACTGAGACATGACCCAGAATTTTGGAGGGCTTCTCTTTAATTTAAGTGGAGTTTAAACTAGTGCTCTTGAACGTACAGGGGCCTGTCAAGAGAGGTGGTACATTATGAAAACAGTATGCATACAGTTTCAGACATCAGTTCACACTTCCTAATAATCTGCCCTCTTACTTACTGAATCTAGAATGTGGTTGATGCACGTGTGAATTCTGCAGCCGGTGTAGTCAGGAACTTGAGAAACGTGTGTGTAAGAGCTGTTAAATGTCAGCAGCACTGAAAGAAACTTTCCAATGTGTTTTGACAGTAACTTCTCAACCCTGCAAACCATATCGGAGATGGGTCTTTTGAGAATAGTAGTGTTAAGCTGTTCGTTCACCTCAGCAGATGTACTGTGTCTTCTGTTGCTATACTTTGGAAAGCGAAAGATGAGGGCTATTTCTGAAAGGGTCCAGAGAAGCTGAAGCTGGAAACCACCAGTTCACTATCCTTAAGAGGCTCCCTTTTTCTTTTCTCCTTCCCTTTCTGCGGAATGGGGTTTGGCTTGCAGCTTGTGCTCAGGCTTTCAGTCACGCAGATTTTGGGAACACTCACCCTCTTCTGCAGCTGGCAGAGGGGAAGGGATCGTGGATTTTGGAGTCTGCAACCATGAGTGTTTCAAAACTTCATCTATGCACAACCTCTGAGACACATTGGGCTGCAGCAAGTGGTAAATGAGGTCCTTGCACTCTACAGTCAGGTCTTTTGAGTTGGGGAAGGTAATCCTGTGTTGTTTCTGAATACAGATCATGTTCTTGACATTGGAATCATCAAAAGGCATTAAAGCATAGACCATTGTGTACAGGATGACACCCAGACTCCATATGTCAGAAATCCTGGGATCGCAGGGAATGCCCTGGAGCACTTCAGGGGCTGCATATGCAGCAGACCCGCAGAAGGTTTTGCTGAGAATAGTTCTTCCATTTTCATCCCGAGACAAGGATTTGGAAAAGCCAAAGTCTGACAGCTTGATGTTGAGGTCTTCATCGAGAAGGATGTTCTCACATTTCAGGTCCCTGTGAGCAAAGTCCAAGTCGTGGCAATGCTTGATAGCAGAAGCCAACTGTTGGAACTTGATGCGAGCGATGTCCTCTTTCATAGCTCCTGTGATCTTGATGTAGTCCAGGAGGTCTCCCTTTACCCCCAACTCCATCACGATGTACACTTTCCCAGCTGACGTCTCAAAAATCTCATAGGTTTTGATGATTGAGGGGTGGTGCAAACGTTTCAAAGCCTCTATTTCCCTGGGGAGAAATCTTTCCAGGAAGTCCTGAGGAGTTTTCGTCTTGTCGATTATCTTGATGGCCACGTTGCATTTCAGCCGGTCGCAGTAGGCAGATTTCACTTTGCCGTAAGAGCCTTCTCCTAGCGTCTTGCTCAGGCTATAGCCTCTCTTTCCAAGCACGACAGCATCATCCATGGTGGGAGAGCTGGGGGGAGCTGCATGAGTGAGTGCCGGTGTGCATCATGCGTGTTGGCAGGTGGCGTGCCCACCCATCATGGTGGTGCCCTGGCGCTGGTGGGCACCCTGGGCAGGTGGGCACGCTGGCGCTGGCTGCTGTGTGATGTCACAGGAGCCACCCCTGCATGGGGCACTGGGAAGGACCTTTCAGTCTTGCTATAAAGCTACCGGATGATGTCATCCAGGGCAAAACATCAAGACGCTAAGAGACATTGCTTGTGCTCTGTGTTCTTCATGAAATGATCTTTATATTTAGTTTCGCTAGCAGGATGGAAGTGGTTTAAATGTTTTTCTTTCCTAAAATGTACCTAAGTCTTTTTATATTTATTCCAATGTCAGTCAGGTGAAATTGTGTCTGTCATCTTTTGTATGTCTCGGATGATCTTTCAAGCCCCACCTGGGCTTGCTTCTGGTGTACAGTGGCCTTGCTCCTCTTCGGCCATCTTTCCTCAAAAGGGATGGGATGCTGCTTTTCTTGTCTTCACTGGGACTATGTTCAAGAACTGGGTTTATGTTTTGTTTTTTGGTTTTTTTCATGGGCTTGTTAGGGGACGGAGCTGGCTTCTCTTAAGTTATTTCCTTGTTCATCCAGCCCCTCTATTTTGTAGCTCTGATGATTGGCTGCTTTTGTGGGCTTTGCAGCTGGCTTTTTCTTAAACCCTCACTCGGTGGGGGAGTTATGTTTTGACTTCCAGCTTGTGCTGCTATTGAGAAAGGCTCACACCAACACCTTCCTCAAAACGGCTCAGAGGATTACTGTTTTGCATGTTGATTGCTTCACTGTAATCAGCTTCTGGGGCTTTTTGTTTTGCATTGATTTCGGCTTTTTCAAATTTGTTTTTACAGCTGCCATGTGTGCGACTCCAAAGATTGGATGATGTTGATGATCACAATACAGGGGCTAGGGACAATCCTGCTTCCTCTGCCAGCATGGATGACTGTCATTCTGAAGAACAGAAGTGGTACTTCTGATAGCCAGACTGGGGCTTTTGTTTGTCTTTTTTCTTCCTTTTCTTTGAAACTTTTGGCTAATTTTTATAATTAGCCAAAAAAAACCCCCAAAGAGCAGTTTTAACCTTACGTAGCCTGCACTCAGAGCTGTGGTTATTCTGGTATGAGCTGACCTTTGAGTGTGGGATGATCACGTGTGCGGCATGATCCAGCCTGGAGAAGCACTGAGCACCTTTTATCAGGAAGCAGGCGTAGCCAGATGTGTACGCTTCTTGCACCACTCCCAAGACAGCCTGTGTAACACTTGGCAGTCTTGACATTTACTATAATCAGGTGATGTTCTACCCGGGGAACATCCATGGAACATCTTACACAACTCTTGAGCAGTGCCTGCAGCCTTCTGTGAGGTCTGGGGTGTTTGATGCTGTGTTTGTCTTGGTGGAAAGCTTCCACTTGCGCAGTTTCCACTGCCACGTGCAAAACTCATGTCCCTGACTGTGAAAAACGCTTCCAAGGGACTTGATTTTTATAGTGCACCTTGTAAAAATCAACTGATCAACATGGCATTGCTAGGAATCATGACTACAAGAAATTAGTAATTTTTGCTTTTTTTAGTTCAGAAATAATTGAAGGCTAAGTTTTTCCTCTAAGCAAAAAAATTATTCTTGGGTACTCATGAATGAATGTAAAGGGAATCCATTTACTAATGTTTCTGTGCTTTCAGAGATGTTCTTTAAGGACTGAACTGGCTAAATAACAGTTAAGTTCTTGGGTGATTTTTAAAACTAATTATTTATTTCATAATGATCACACGATCCGCTTATCTCCATGAAACGTGGGATCTCTCTGTTAGGGTACGCAGGCCAGATGGTCAGGCCCTGGCCTGCAGTTTGGGTCACTGAACAGACTGGGAGAAAGGAGTAGACGTGACATGAGAGATGGCCGGATGCAGCAGTTTACAGGTAGCTGCTGGACCACTACAGAGAGCACCCGGGGAAACGTTTGAGCTTCACAGATGATTGAGGAGGAGCACGGGGACCACCTGGGACGTGGATCCTGGTGAGGTGGAGGTGACCCAGTAAGAGGTATCAGAAACACCAAATTTGGCTACAGATGTAGCAAGACTGGGCCCAACAGGGAAAAAGTAATTAGAGGAGGGTTATTTTGGGAGGAGGTGGAGATTAGAGAAGAACAAGCATGGGAACATGGAGAGAAGTTGGGATATGGACTGAATGTGCAGAAGCACGCTGTGATCAGCGTGCATGCATCAAGGCTGGTGCCTCATCTCTCTTCTTGTTAGATGATTCCTACCCATTCACTGGGTGTGGGAGCTCTCTCTTCTGGGCATAGGATGGACATAAAGGCTGGGCGGTGTTTGAGGGACCATGGATGGGGTGTACATGTGGATCAGGAGCAGGATGAGGGGGCTTGTCTTCCATGGCATTTCAAACTGGTCATGCTCATACCAAGATGTAGCTGGAATAACAGAGAGGCGAATATGATATCTTGGAATGATTAGTTCCATGTTGTGCAATTCATGCTTAAAAGCAGATTGCGTTAAATACCCTGTGGGATGGTGTTGGTTTTGTGTTCGCCCTCAAGTGAATTAACCTAGACAGCCCTACTAAAATCACAGTCTCCATTCTGCCAGACTGCAGGGCCTTCACATGTTTGCTGGGAATGTAATTTATTTTCAGTGAAATGCTCTAAAACTGGCTCTCTTGAAGGGGATGTACTGCTCTTCAGATGGGCTATTCCTGTAACGCCCGCTGTAATATCTGGTCTCTGCTTCCTGCTGCAGTTCAGCCCCTGCTATCTGTAATTAGGGAATCAGCGGGCTCTTTGTTGCCAGATTTTTTTGCTGCTGTAGCACTAGCAGATAACGTGCCTTACAGGGCCAAACCCAGTGTGAAAAAACATCTTGGTTGATGATGACTTACGATTATTGTTTTCCTCCTGTTTTTCAGAAGGTTATTTTCCTTTCACTGTTCCTGTCTATCTGCAAGCCCAAGCACTCTTCCTCCCTCTGCCAAAAAAGCACCACCCGCAGCTCTCCTAATGCTGCAGAGATGGTTGGTGGTGAGCGGCGGTGGCAGTGGGGCTCTCCTGGGTGGCATGGATGGCTGTGGTGGGTTACCGGCTGCTTGCAAGAGATCGTGGGAGCCCCAGTGGAGCTGTGGCCATGTGGTGTGGTGTGGGGCTGTGACATCCTCACATGCAGAGTCTGCAGGTGCCTGCATGTACGGTCTGGGGCTTGGCTCATTGCTCCGTGCAGGGAAGAAGAGGAGGGACCACAAGGGATCCTTGTTCTTGTAAGTAGATGGGAAAGAGGGCGGGGGGGGCGGATTATAGTTGATTTGGGGAACAATAGGGTGTAATTCTTGGGGAGAAAGTTGCAAGAACCGGTAGTGAAGAGCCAGTGAGGACAAGGGATGAGTTGCTGTAACCTGGGCGGAGAAGGCAGGCTCGGATGCCGTAAAGAATCAAAACACCGATTACACCAGAGGTGACTGCTGCCCTTTTCTTTGGGGGGCACAGGTAAGACAACACCGAGCAGCAGTCAAACAGCAACACAGGGTTTAGTGAGGCGAGTAAGTGAGAAGGGAAACTCTCACAGTTGCCCAATGCCATACTTTGAGCAAAGAGCCAGGCCGGAGTGGCCAGGGGAGCGGTGGGCTCTGCCTTGGGGTGGAAGGCTGCAATCCAGCTTCGTTTTGCTGATCCCCTGCGGCCCACGTGAGCTGTGTCTTGCGGCAGGGAGCGGAGTCTGCAATGGGACTTCCCGAAGGCACCGAGCCCCGGGCTGGTTCCCTGTGCACTTCCCCGGGCAGAGGTGGCCGTGCAGGGCTGCAGCTTTGCACCCACCCGAAAGTGGGTTCCAGTAAGGGCTGGGGCTCTGCGCTGCCTTCTGCTTCTCTGATCGCTTAGCTCAGAAGGGAAGCTGTGGTTGGAGGTGCTTTGTTGTTTTGGAGGGACTGGGCTATTTCTCTGCAAAAATGAAGGAAATGGATCTGCTCACTCAGGCGAGGGGGAGATGGAGCAATTCCCGCTTCCTCATGTTTGCATCTGCTGCCTCGATCTCAGCGCGCTGCGGCTGGCCTCACAGCAGCCGGCTGCAAACCCCAGCTCGGAGTCAGGCCAGGGCGAGAGCCAGGTTTGGCTGCCCTCCTGGTGAGCCCCTTCCCGCTGCTCCTCCCGGGCACGGCAACTTTTCTCCACTGCTTTTTGGGCACGGCTGATCTGCACTCACTGGTTAGAGAAACACTTGTTCCCAGTAAGAAACTGGGAGTCCCTGGTTCGCAGAGGTGCTCGGTGTGTTTTCAGTACCATGCTCCATCCTTGCGCCTCCTGCCTGGGGTGTTGGGCTGCCCTGGCTCCCCAAAAAACAACCCTCTGCCTGGGGGCTTGGTGCCGGTGCAGCCGTGTGGGGCAGCTCCGGGCAAAGCCCAGGGAAATGGGTGCCGCTTACCCTTCGCCTCTGTGCTGCCCAGTGGCTGGGTTGTTTATCGCCTGTTTGCTGAAGGGTGCTGTGCCGGTAGCCGTGCTTGCCTGGCACACGTGGGTGCTCCAGACCCACCTCTGTTCAGAGCTGGTGGGATGCTGCGCGATGCGGTGTGGGGAAAGGAGCTCTGCTTTTCCTTGGGACAAAAGCCAGGGATGAGCAGCCTGTGCCCTGTTCTCATGGTGGAGGCATCGCAGGGCATTTATTTATACATTGTCATGTATGGTCTAACGCCCAGGCCTTGGGTCTTGTGGGCCTGGGATGGATAAGGAATGTCCTGGATCAATCTGGGATATTGGGGCTGGGTTGCAGGAAGCTGGGCTGAGAACAGCCTCCCCCCACAGCATCCCTTGGGAGGAACAAAGCTGGGGAGTTTGATGCTTGTGCCTCTGTGCTGGAGGATGTTGTCACGCTTCAGGTCCCCACGGATACTCGGATCATGACAGTATTTGGCAGCACATGAGAGCTGGCAAAGTGGGTTTTGGCCTAAATCTTCAGGCACCCCCGCTGCTGCTTGTGACGCACTCCAGCGGGTCCCCGAGCACGTCCCCTGCCACGCAGCTCTCCTGGGGCCCCGCAGGGCTCACGGCTCCAGGCTTGCTGCTACCCCAGCTCCAGGGAGTAACCATATGGTGGGCACCGCTTTCCACTGCCGCATTAAGCTTCGGAAAAAACATGTCCCTGATGCTGCTGACCTGAGCACGGCAACAGCTCCCATGGGGCTGGAGGCAGTGCGTGCCTGAGAAAACCCGCAGAAGCCCCCATCCCCCTGCCTGCAGGTTGGCAGCCGGTGCCCGGTCCAGGCAGTGGCTGGGGGGAAACAGGAGCAATGTGAGAGCAGAAGTATCTGTGTATCCGTTGGGAATACCCCTGAGGGAGGTTTGCTGCTGGGTATAGTGAGTAATTGGTATTAACAGGGAAACAGGTAGTCTGTAAGACTGAGTTAAAATGGTCCTTATTGGAATTTCAGTGTTCTATTTGAAAAATTCAAATTGTAGCATGAAAGTGGAAAACACTTTGTTGTAAACATTAAAAAAAAAAAAAAAAACCAACAAAACTTCCCCAGGCAGCTTCCTGGGTTTTTACTGAAAAGCTGGAATTCTCTGCAGGGAAAGGTGCCAGTTCCCTGCGACCCCAGCAGCCACCATGGGTCAGCCACCACACTCAGTCCCTGTCTGAGCCCATGCCCTGCGCCGCCTGAGCACCCCTGCTTTACTTCCCATCGTCAGAGGAAATTCCAACTCAATGTGGGAAGCAGGGGTTGAAGGTAAAACTGCCTTTTGATCCCAAATGCCACCTGGACTGACCTCCAGCGCCAGGACAGCTGTGGCACGAGGACCGATGCCTCCTCCCCAGGCTGGGCTCTCGGCAGGGACAGTCACCACCCTGCCCGGCCTGGCGTGCAGCAACACCCAGGGTCAAATTCCTAAAGGCACCTGTCATTTGCGGGGCCATTAACAATGACCTGAGCCACACAATTAGTTTTCTTTATGCGTTTCCTCTCTGGCTGGGCCTGGGAATGGGGAATGCAGTGTTTCCAGGAGATACGGAAACACCGGCCGGCTCCAGCGCTGCTGCGGTGCTGGGAGCCACTGCACCGGGGCCCTGGCTGTGGGGACGTCCCAGCACCAAATGCTGCTTTTTGGTGTCACCCGTGCAGATATATGAAAAAAGGGACTGTCACCGTGTGGCGGGCAGGCAGGAGCTGATTAATGAAGCAGGCTAATAATGATGGTCAACCTCAGAGCCACCGGGGCTGGGAGCCCCTGGTACTTTGTGCCCGCACTGCGGTGATGGCGCTGGGAAGTCCCTACGGGGCAGGGAAAGGCCACTGCAGCGGTGGTGGAGGGGACTGGGAAAGGCTGTCCTGGGGGACAGAGGATGCTGGTTGAGGCTGTTACAGAGGGGATGGGAAAAGGCCGTCTGGTGGTGACTGAGGTGGGAGGGAAAGGTCACCCCGGCTGGGGACAGAGAAAGGCTGTCCCAGGGGGACAGAGAGGACCAGTGGAGGCCGTGCCGATGGGGATGGAGGGAACACGCAAGGCCGTCCTGGGGATATGGAGGGACTGGTGTTGCAATCCTGGTGAGGACAGAGGGGACCGGTAGAAGTGATCCCGGGTGGATGGTGGTGGCTGGCCACGGCCATCCTGTGGGACAGAGGGGACTGGCGGGAGCTGTCCTGATGGGGACAGAGGGGACTGACGGAGGCCATTCTGGGGGGACGGAGGTGGCTGGTGATGGCTGCCCTGAGGATACAGAGGGGACTGGTAGAAGCCATCCCGGGGGATGGTGGTGGCTGGCAATGGCCATCCCGGGGGACAGAGGGGACTGGCGGAGGCCATTCCGAGGAGACGGAGGAGGCTGGTGATGGCCGCCCCAGTGGGACAGATGGGCCATCCCGGGGGGACAGATGGGCCGGTAGAGGCCGTCCCGGGGGGCGGAGGCCGCCGGTGAACGGCGCATCCCGGGCNCGCGGGTTTGTGGCGCTGCGCCGGGGGAGGATGAACGGAGGATAAATGGTGCCCAAGGCGGACAGCGGCACCTTCCTCCTCCTCTTCCTCCTGGTGCTGAGCATCACCGAGCCGCTGCGGCCAGGTAGGGGCGGCGGGGGGCGGCGGGGCGAGGGCGCCGGACCTCCCTCCTCAGCCTGCGGGCGGGTCCCGGGCCCGGAGCCGTGCGGGGCGCCGGGGCTCCCCCGGGGCGGGAGGGCCAGCGGCGGGCCCGGCCGGGTCAGCCTCCGGTGAGAGGCGTCCCCGGGAGGTGGGTGCTGGTGCTGTTCCCCTCCCGGCGGGGACCGGGTGCCGGGAGGAGTCCAGCTCCGGGGTCGCCGTGGCCCAAAGCCGGTCCCGGGCTCGGGGGTTGGTTAGGGCTCAGCCGGCGGCGTCTCTGCCGCTTCTTTATGCTTCTAAAAAGAAATTGGACCTGACTGAGTTGTGGGGTAAAACGTCGGTCTCCTGTGCTGACTGGCTGGGTCTTGAGAGGACTGTGAGTTAGGGTAAAAAAATTAATTTTAAAGTTTGAAAGCTTGGGTAAAAAACTACAAAACCTTGCAGGTAATTAGCAGTGGAAATGTGGCAGCATGACTAAGTTTTCAGGTGCTTCTTACTTGCTTTTATGTTGTGGGCCTTGGGTGCCAACAAAACAAGACGAAATCCTCACTTGCAAAGTGCTATATGATCATGACTAAAAGAAAAAAACCAACCCTGTTGCATCTCAGTTAGTGTTTTATCTTCTTAGTTCTGTTTTTGCTTCTTTTAGGGAAATAATTTAGTGATGGAGTTTATGTGGTAGCTGCTAGGCACGGTGCTTTAAAATGTTAAGATGATTGACTTTGGAGAAATGATCGGTGCTTGCTGCTTGTAAACGACAGCTTTTCTAGGTACGTCTCTCAGTTGGGGTTTCTTTTTGGTGTTGAACTCGCTTAGAGCTTGGCAGAGCCCTCACGTATCTTGGGCTGCGCTTGCCAAAGAGCATCAATAGCCAACGCGTGAGGCTGCCTGGCGTGGGTTTGCAGGTTTGGAAACTGTCCTCCCATCACACCGTGCGACTGCTCCTGGGTGACACTCACTTCTTTGTAAGTAGGAGAGTAAGAACGATGGTGTACTTTGAAATCTCCTTGTTCCTTCTCTTCAAAATAACTTTTATGACCCAGACTAATAAAATGTAACAGTATTAATAACCTGCTTTTAAGCAAGTTCCCAGTATAGCTGAAGCACAATTGGGTCAGTGTAGGCAGTTTTATTGAAATAACTTAGATGTTGAAACTGCTCTGTGTGTGCCTTGTTTTTGTTTTAGCTTGTTTTTTTGGCAGTGCCGTATATATATAAGGCCTATTATATGCTCTTAAGTAGCCAAAAAAAAATACATGGAGTTGCTAACCTAGTATTATTACAGCTAGAGGCTTTTATGTGGGAGAAGATACCAGGTAAAACTGATTTCAAGCAACTTCCTTTGTAGCTGGCACTAAGTGCTACAGACAGCTGAATTGCTGGTTGAAAAGGTTCAGGAGAGATTCATAGCTGTCTGTGTACCTTTACAGGTGGGTAGATTTGACCCTGAGCTCTGTTGGGCTTGAGCGTTGTAGCCTCCTAGAAATTAGAAAATGGTATTTTCCATATTGTGTCAGAACATTTGTTGTTCCAGTTTGGTATCAAATCTCTGTCAGCAGCTGGTGCTTGATGGATGAAGACAAGTTTTTCACTGAGGTTGACTTTTTTTTTGCTGGTGCTCTAATGTGTCTGCTTTAGAGGTTTGTGGTGCTGTAGCCACACTGGCAGGAGCATCCTTCTTGTGACCAAACTCTAACTCTCATCTGCTCAGGTTATACACCACTGGCTTTGAAACCTGTAGTGTTAGGATTCCTCTATGGCAACTCTGTACGCATTCCTTGAATTTTACTTGAACCATATGTATTCCTGAACCTTAATGTGAAGTAATCCAACTGGATGTAGTGCTGCAGCTGAAATTCCTTGCTATATGAGAAATTTCTGAATTCCATTTGGAATATGCTCATCCATCCCGTTTACGTGGAGGCTCTGGAAGAGTGTGGTGGTTGAGCTGTCCATGGTGATGTCTCTCCTTCCTCCTCAGAAGAGAGCCCATCGCTTCAGGGTGGCCTCACATCTTTTGGCCAATGTCGTTTGCTTTTTAGCTTGCTTCATTTAATATTTTGGATCTACTGTCTCAAGAAGATCACCGCTTTAGCAAATTAAATAGTATATGGGTTGATGCTGAAACAAAAGGTGCAAATAGGGAAAATCTGTTTCATGCAAGTACAGAGGATGTACAGAACCAGATTTGTTGGTTTAATCAATGGTGAAGAAGTCTCACTTGCCTTTTTTGGGGAGGTGCACAGATTTCCTGAGAAGGAGAAGAGTATTTGGACTTAGACTTTATTTTCTTAGTGGTTTTTGTTTATCTTTTTGCTGCTTTAAACCTGTGTATTGTAGCAACTGTCTTACTGGTTTAGAAAGAATGCCTGCAGCTTGCTTAGCTTAAATCTGTACTTGGAGCTATCAAATGAGTGCTGCAGAGTGATGAGAGGTTTTGTGTACTCGGAGATGAATGTGTAGTTCCTTCACAATTCAATCCCAGCGAATCAGGCACCTCTTTGTATACTTCCATGTTAATTTGACACTAGCTTTGTATCCATGTTCTTGCTGTGCTCTTCAGATAAATAAAACCTTCTTTTAAGCCTCCTCAACTGTAGTATCTTTTCAGGCAATCTGAAAGGCAATGATTTTATGTGGACCTATTTTTTCTGCATTTAACATGAGATGGGTTTCAGTAAATTGGGAGAGAAATTAATTAAAACTTACTTTTTTCCTGATATCCCCCCCCCATCTTGGTTACACGAGCCTGTTTTACACTAGTGCCATGACTAACAGCGTCAGGTACCTCCAACATACCATGACATCAGCCCCAGCTGTGGAGGCTTGGGTTCCTGAAGGTACCATGGGCAGTTAGATTTTTCTGAGCCTGTGGACTTGTAATGGTAATTTTGTGCCTTTGAGAATCTCCACTTGGATTTTTTTTGTCCCAGTGTTTCCCTTTTTCCGACTGTTTTGACCATAAGCTGCTTGTTTTGACTAGCTGCCTGCTTTATAATGCATTGTTGAAAGAGTTGTGGTTTTGTTTTTTTTTTTAAAGTAGGGCATTTCTGCTTGCATTGTGGTACTCATTATGTGTTTGGAAGCTGCTTATGTGGATTGAAGCTGAATGTATCAGACTTTTCCAACTATATGGGTGTACAGTGAAGGACTAACTTAATAGTTCCTTTAAGCACTTACTGAATTGATTATATCTGGTGTTCAGACACTTGCTTTGGGGGATATTTACCACAGTAGGGTTTGGCTTAATAATATCTTTTCCGGGACAACTCAAAACATCTGCTTCAGGTTATCTGACTAGCTGGCTGAGAGCTGTTGTCTTTATGTGAGGAAATATTTCAGTGGTCTGTTAACTGAGTCACAATAAACTGGTGCTAGCTTGGATTTAGACTGAGTTTCTGAACACTAGTGTATTTCTGTTGGTTGTCTAAAGAGCATCAGAGATGTAAATTGTTGTGAATTCAGTTTTGCAGCACAGTTTGAGAATATGTAAGAAGTTCTTGTTTCTGTTAACATCCCATTGCACAACTGAAAAATAAAGGTTTTAGTGTCTTTATGCAATGTTGGGAACTTAAACAGTCTGGAATGATCAGGACGACATGTTTCAGAATAGTGTTTAGCGGATTAATTAAGATCATCATCACTAAAGACAATAACATGTTTTCATATTTCTCTAACAAGATACTGCTGCTTGCTAATGGAAAACACTTAAACATGGTCAGGCTTTATATTGGATTTTGTAATAGTGGTTTAGTACAGAGCCTTGTGAATGTAGGTCATCGGGCTTTCTTATTAGAGTGTTTGCCAGACAGCTAAAAGCCAATTCAGTTCTTGTTCTTGCAGCTTTTTTCCTCCACTTCAAAGCTAGCTAGAGGAAGTAATTTCATTACCCAAGTTCTGTTTTTAAAAATTTTGCACAACTTGCCTAATCGGCAATGCTTAGAAGGACTTGCCAGTGCAAGTGGTCTAATTAAAAAGCCCCACAACTTCAGCTTAAAGTTTTAACTTTTCATATGCTTTGGTGCTTGCTTGCTGTACATGACTGACTGTTCTGCTAGAACTTACTGGTGGGGTGTTTGTATCTTGACACAATACAGTCCACAAGTGTATCGAAATTGCCAACTCTTTCTTGTCACTTCGACAAAAGTTGTAGGTATTAAATGCAAGGTAGAGCTCCTCCGAGTAGAAGTCTAAACAAACCCACAATTGACATTGTTTCAAGGTGATCCACTTGTCTGCTGTGACTGGATGTGTCTGATTTTAGCTAGTTGAATTGTGTCAGTTAATTCAATTGGAGATCCAAATCTATCAGTCATAAAATGTGACCTGGGCCCAGCGTTCCTGTGCTCTAAAGGGAGTTCGTTGGCAAGCAAACAGAAACCCTTAGTTTGCTCTTTTTTCACTGTTTCTACCTTAGCAAGAGCTGTAATGAGTAATATTTATTCGATTTATTTGGTTCTGTGTCATTGCTAACTACAGTCCCTTTGTATTTAGCGGAATTCCCAGGTGAGGGCTTCTAGATGTCTTGGGGCAGAAGGGTTTTTATCACGGCTCCTCAATTACTTTTGCTGAAAATAGGGCTGACCTGTCTTCCAGTCTTATGTTCCCCTCTCATCCCCCTACTTAATCTACTGGTTTTAGTTTGTTTTTTATTTTTTTTAAATTCCTACTGTTATATTTTAGTGTGCACTCTTCCTGGTGTTCTGTGCTCTGCTGTTTGCTGCTGTTGGGAACTGCAAAGCAAAGCTCATGGATTTGAAAAGTCTTTCTTGTGGCTGCTGTCAGCGTAGCAGAGAGATGGGGCAGAAGGCATCAGACCTTATTAGCAGGTCTGATACTTTAAGACTGGTAATTCCTGATGTTAATTATAAGGCAGAATTTTTGACATGTGAGTGGGTTTGCTACTAGCCGTAGCTACAAAGTAAAGGAGAATAAAGGAGTCAGTAGGCAGAGGGCTGTTTGCATGCATTGCTCTGGTCCTGAGAAGTAATCAAACAGAAGGGGAACTTGGGGGTTTGCAAACACACAACTTCTGTGTCCCCACGGTAGGTTTGGAAGGAGAGGGGTGGCCAGAATGGCAGAAGTAACGGAGAGGAGAGTATTGCTGTAGCCTCTCAGTAGCGGGAGGAGGTGGCTGTGGAAGTGCCGCTTCTTTCTCAGTAGTTAGGGGGAAAGGCACGGCTAGCTTGAAGAGAGAAGAATTTTAGATACTGAGTATGAAAGATGTAAAACCCCCCAGTGAATGTCAGAAAACCAGCAAGACTTCAATGACTTTTTCCGTCCCCTGGAATTAGCTTTGTTAGGGCTGGTTTTGATGTTGAATTGTAATGCAAGAGTAGTAACTACCTTTAGAAACTGTCTTTGAGTAATGCCTGGATCTCTGTGTTTTCACGTGGTGATTTCTTGCAACTTTTGTAAGGTCTCGTTTCATCCTATGGGATGCATATTAATAACTTCTTCTGTGATTAGCAGAACTTCTATTGCACTTGCATGCGTTGCGCTGTGCAGAACCAGTGTGCCCAGCATCGAGCTTCGGGTACCCGCAGCATGGCCAGAGCAGAACCTGGAAACAGCTCAGTGGCATCACCACGCCTGCCCTTCAGGGGTTAACATGGGTGCTTGAGTTTGTTACATATTTAAAATAAAATAAGTGTGTGCAAGTGGTTCTTGCACTGATAGCCCGAACAAGGAAGTCCTTGAGATAGAAAAGAAACGGATCACGGCTAATGGCAGGCTTGATGAGAGGCTCTGCAGATCTTTGCCTGTGGGATCTCAAGGGCTAACCTGTGATGGGAAATGGCTTGCTAATCTTTTGTTCTGTGTAGACTGACAGAAAGTTATGGCTAGAAGGGGTACTAGAGATTGGGTTGTCCGGCTTCCTGTCCCATACAAAATCTGGTATACCCAGGCAGTTCCTCAAGGATATTTTTAATGATTTCCTGTGACAGAGACTCGAAACGCCAGATTCTTTTGCTAAGTCTAGTTGCCAGTTTGTTGCTTGTTCTCAAGTTGCGGCTTATTCTTCCTGTCTAAATGCAGTGTTGTGCACTTGTGCCTCCTGCTACAGTTACAAAGAACAGTTTGTTGGTTTCCCAAGACTGTTCAGGTGTCAGAGCCCACCAGTTTTTCAGCAGCGGTAGGTGTGGGTAGGTGCCTGGCACTGCCTGTTCCTTCCTGGCTTTCCACTCTCTGGAAGGGTTTATGTACCATTCAAGTTCCTTGCATGGCAGGCTCACACCTTTGCATTTTACTTCCAGTGGTGGTCTTGTAGAGAACCTGTTGAGTCGGGGAGAAATCACAGATTGTTTGGTGAAGTCAATGATTAGATGTGAGCAGAACTCTAGCAATCGAGTTGCTTAAAAACGTGAGTTTGGGATTAACCTTTAATCCGCATTCCCCAAACTGTGCAATCCTTTGGCATCTTGTGGTTTCCTGTGAAACTTTTAATTTTGTCTTTGTATTAAAGGGTCAGCCTGCTAATTCTGGGTTTGATGAACAGCATTTTAATGGTATTTGCTATATGGAACTCCTAAGGAAGTTATTACCAGTGTTTGATGCCTACCATTTAGATTATTTAGAAATACAATTTTAAGTTTAATGGAAATTGATAGTTGCCTCATTAACTATAGCTAAACAAAATAACATTCAACTTCCTAATTAACTAAAATTGGTTGATCTAACCATTATATTTAGATTCTGTGCTGTTTATTGATTAGCGCATGACAATTGTCAGCCTGCTCAGTGAGTGGAAATGTAGAATTAGCTTTTGGTGGCTGCTCTTGGGACATTCCCTGCTCTTTTGTCCTTAAATTTACTGATTTTTTTCTTTGTCATATTTTCATTTGTGTAACTTTTTTTCCTGTATTGTATTCTCTTTCATATACCTCCTCTGTTGTGCCTTCTCGTATCTTTCCCACTACGAGACAAATTACTTGGGGTACCCAGTGAAATTATTTGGGAACCAAAGCTAGTAGAAAAATGGGATTAAGTGCTGTTTCTGGCAGAACAATGCTGGGTATTCTGGGCTGGCTGCAACTGTGTTTTCTTGAGGGAGTTTCAGGTGTCACTTTGAAATGCTGAAGCCTCCATATCGGTTTGTGTTTTGACACTCAAATCTGCATTGCAAAGTGGGCAATACCACAGCAGCTGAGGTTTGAAGTGGGTGAGCGCAGCCCTTAGATGTGTGTGGAGGGAGGTCAGCTCCAGCCCGGACTGTGCCTCTCCCAGCCCAGCTCTGCCCTCAGATCTCCGTGGGAAGATAGATGAGGTGCTACAGGGGTAGGTGTCAAGCATCACCTTTGCATGAGTGAGAAGAATTTCACGTAAAACTGAGTTAGTGTTGTCCTTCAGTATCTGTATGTTTCGTCTATGCTAATATTTGTTTAGCAATTTAAATAAAAGGTTTCTTCTGACTTAAAAGTAAAACGTCTTCTTTCATACACTTAAAAAAACCCCAACAAATAATCCTGCTTCTAACACCTGTTTGGTTTGAGTTTGTGCCCAAGTAGCGTTTTGCCTTGTGTATGCTAAACTTCTAAAACATGTTACAACTTCTTTTAATCTAGGGATGGTCAAAACTGTGTTTGTGTTTTCTCTTTTTTGAATTTGTGAAAATATTTGTTATGCTTAAAATACCCTTTACTGATTAAAATACAGTAACATAAATGTACTCTATTAATGAGATGTTGGAAAAATATGAAAAATCAGGGATCTTGCAGGAGTGAGATCAGAGTACAAAGACTTAGTCGGAAGCATCATCACCCCTCGATTCTGGTAGTAAACAGATTGGAGAGAAATGGTCCAAGGACACTGTAGTATATGAGTGCTCATCTGTGTCTTTCTGAGCAATAATGGAGTTGAATGTAATTTTTCTATTGAGATGACAGCTAAAAAATGGCAAAGATCAAGTTTCACGGTATAGTACCTGACTCACATGCATAATAGAAACTGGTTGAAGAGCTGAAAAGCGCTGGCAGTACTAGAACTGTTAGGTGTGGGGAGTGAGGAAGCTACTTTTAAAGGGTTAAGTGGCTTTTTATTAATAGGTTGGACTTTTAGTTGCTCAATTCTGATAGAACTATTAAACTCAGGGGTTTGATGCATGAAATTTCTGTGCAGGTATTTGTTTTACCGTGGGAGAAGAAAGCACAGTATCTCGTACAACGTGGACAAACGCAGCAGTGACTAACACTGGCTGCATTCCTGCCGTGTTCAGCTCCAGTTGAGCGGGGAAATGCTATTCAAAGCATGAGCCATTTGCTCCAGTACACAACAGCCACTGCAGCAGCTACTGTGCAAAGAATAAAATGGGTTTTCCGTATTCGAGGTCAGAATATTTCTGTATATCAAATTTTTGCTTTTAAGTGTTCTAGGTGCTTGCTCATCAAGTCTTGTACAAGATGTGAAGAAAAAAATGAAACGGGAGCAAAAGCTGTTTTTAGTGTGACCTGCATTTGAATAGTGCTCTTGTGCAGGTTTCCTGTCTCCCTGAATTGTTAGATTCTTGTTTAAGACCATGACCTTCCGTAGGGCCCCGTAAAGAGCTTCTGCCATGTTTATTTGGTTTTGAAATTAAGAAATTGGGTTTGTTTTTGGAGAATTGAGTGGCTAAAAATATCTGATTTCATAGGTAGGATTTTGTCACCTGTTTGCTTGACATTTAAAAGCTATTGCAGTTCCTCGTGTTTTAATTCAGCAAGGTATTCTAAATACATGCTCAGCCTTAAATTGTATGTTTTCATTTAAATTTGTTTTGATTGCTCGCATGCTAAAAGTTTAAGGATATGCTTAAACACTGAATCCTGTATTGAAAAAAAAATAAAAATGATGTGATATTAGCTTTTTTTGTTCTCCTGCAAAGTAGGAACATGTGTTGTCGTGTCGAAAGTAAATAGGCTTGCTAACCGATACTGCTGAAATCTAGCAATTCCTACTTTCTATTTAATGGTGGCTACAAATTAGCTTTGATTGCTCTGGCAGTTCTTGAATTGTTGTTATCGTGTTTCATCTGAATATTATTCTTGTTGAAACCTGATCTAAAGAAAATACTAAGGCAGTTCATGTAAAACTTCAGATTTAAATTTTTCTTTCCTCTGTGGAAAACTCTGATCTCTGTAGAGCATTTGCTGTTTTGACTTTTTTTAAAATACCTACAGTTTACTTGGTCAAAGGGAATACAGCTTGGTGATCACCCTGGTGATCATTCTTAAGTGAAAACTATGTTTCACATAGGAACAAATATTGGTCCAGACTGACTTGACAGGATGTGTACTTTTCTAATCCTGAGAATACAGTTGGTTGGAGGAGGAGTGGAACTCACCTAATGTGCTTAGATTTTTTTTTTTTTTGTAGTTTTGGGTAGGCAGCTATTAGGTAATATGATACAGAAGTATTTTCTGGATTACTTTTATCAGTATTTTCTCTAGATTGCTTTTTAGAGGCTTTCCAACAAGCAGCTTGTGCAGAGACTGCCAGAAATTGAAAAAAAAATAAATGTTCCTGGTATTCAAATACTTCTGATCACCAGACTGGTCTGTCTAGAGTTGCTGGCACCACTGTGCAGTTCTGAACATGACAGAGGTAACTCTGAAATGTACTGGAGATTTTATTGATGAAGGACCAGCGCAGGTGCCTTCTGGGAGGAAAGAGGTGCAGGTAATCCTGAAAACTTGTGAAGACAGCTGAGAACCTGATGCTTTTTCCTTGCTCAGAATGACCCCAGCTTTGTTGGAAAAACTGCAAATGAGCAGGGACAGTACGTGTACATTAATACAAGATTTTAGAGTATTAGGTGCAATGGAGTATGAGGATCTTGTTGTAAAAGATGTGTTTAGAAGAAGGTGAATGTTTGAGGTGAGGCTGGGGATGGAAACTGGAAGGAGCTAAGCTGAGCTACCCAGATAGTCCTGTCAGGTTAAATATTTATAGTGTATGTGGGATAATCTGCCTGTCCCGACCTGGGTATATGGGTTGTATGGGAGAAAGTACTGTTTGTGGTGGTGCTGTTTTCTGGGCGGAACTGATGACTTGCTGAATGTTTCACAACTGATGGTGTTCTTAATGGACTTTTTTTCTGTTGCTGCATTTATTGGGAGAATTACTATGTTTTGTACGTGACTGTATTTAAATTCTGTGTGCTATTTTCCTAGCATCCAGGAGCATGTTTCCTAAGTAGTGGGATTCAGTGAAACCTGGACTCCAATGGGATTGTCTTCTATGTCCCTAGATTTCCTCTGCTGTAGTACCTACCCATGCCTGACACCACTGATGTAGCAAGGCTGTGTCTTCCCCATGTCCCCTCTGTCCGTCCACAGTATGTCCTCTGGCAGGAGGAAGCGGGGAGTCCTGCAGGATCTCTTGCAAGGGTTCAGTTACCCCAGCTCACCACTTCCCTCCGCTGCCAGCTGGGAAGCCACCCCACCACGGTGACAGCATGATGTGCAGATGTGCTGGTGGGCTGGCAGCTGCTGAACGGTACAAACCACACGGGGGTTTCCTGCCCTCGGAAATTCAAGGTGGTGGTTGTTTCCTTCCCTGGCTACAGGCATTCCAAAACTAGCACTGCACGCTGCATTTTTCTGGTCGTGGCTTCTTTCTCAAGCATGCTTAAAACTGGTTAGTGAATTTAATTGTGAGGTGCAATTGACACTTTCGCTGATCCACTTAATGCTCGGGCTTTCTTTAGGGAAAGGGTAAAAAGTTTGGCGCTGCACAGGTTTAGGTCACTTGTCACTGTTGTACTAAAACACTTAAGTCCCACCTAAGGCTGTACAAAACATCTGAAGTCCTGAACCAGGCTGTTAGTATAGAGGAACTGTAGGCTTTCATTTTGAGCCATATTAAAGGGTTCTTGAGTACCCATGGCTTTGGTTTTGTTTGTGCCAGTGCTGTATTTTGCTTTTCCCTTCTGCTGATTTACTTACTATCCTAATATAACAGTTTCTTAGGGGGGAAAAAACACAAGCCTGTTGCTTAGCTGATATCCTCACTGCTATGAAAATAAACCGTTTTTTCAGTCTGGAATGCTGCATTGCGTAATTCACAGTATTCTTTCAGCTTAGTTCAAGTAGCAAGTTTTGTTTTCTGTTTGGTTTTAGCAGTACTGGGGAATTGGGAAATATATTTTTTCTGTTTAAGTCTTAGGAATAAGTGTCCACATTCATAAAGTGCAAAGTCTGTATTTTCTAGGTCTTAGGAAATAATAGCCAGGGTTCCTATTCAAGAGGCTCTGATGTTGCTTTGGCTGAATGCCAGGTCTCTTGCGTGGCCTTAGCTTTTTTTATTATTATTATTATTTTTATTTATTTTATTATCTTTCTTTTTATTTTAATCCTTACTGGCATTGAGTCTGCCCTCCAGACAAAGAGCAGACAATGAATTGCAGTGAATGACACTTGTGAGCAAGGAGAAACTGGGTCAGTTCCAGGCTCATGCGGAGTGTAGGTATAGTACTGACGGGAGGGGATGAGGGGAGGGAGACTGCCAGCATTCCTTACCGTGCTGTAAAATCTTTTGATGGATGTTGGGGTCATCTAGCATAACTTACTATGACAGAACACTGAGTAATACAGAATGTTCATTAGAGTTACTCATTAAGGATTTACAGTTTTCAGCTGGAGTGCTGTCACAATTTTAATTATTTCATGAAACCGTCATGCAGAAAATGCCGATGCTTCTAACGTGTATTATTTATTTATTTTTGGAACTGATGCATTTCTACTAAATGGGATTAGAACTTCAGAATCTCTAATTTTCAGGAGCGGGAATTAAGTTTGAGAGTAGGTGTGGGTTGTGTTTGGCTGTGTGCATAGCACAGGGCCCTTTTGGTTTCCTGGGCTCTGGGCCGTTGTGCTTTCGTACCCTCCTGCACACACTCGGGCCATGACGAACGAGAGCTGCCTGACCGAAGGGTTGTGCTTAGGCACATTTTCAGTAGCACAGATGAACGGCTGAGCCTTGTATGTAATGTGGAACTGAACATGAAAATAGAGCACCCTGTTGTTCTGTAGGCTTTTAATTTGAAGAACAGCAAACAATCAATTTTACTGAGAAACTTTAATAAACTTAATCTATGGAGTGAATAATTGTCTGATGGTGACTTGTGAGCTTGACAAATAGTTTTCTTCTTTGAAAATAAGGTGTTATTCTGATTTGTTTTTCTCCTACTGTGGCTTTGTTATAAAGTACCGTATGTGCTCACTGTGCTACACTGAATGCAGCGGTGGGTGGGGTAAGGGTAAATCAAAAAACGTGTGATTGAAGTAAGGTTCACCAAGTGACACAAAGAAACCTGCTGGGAGATGAATGGATGGTGAAAATTTCTCCATGATCTGGAGCTGAGGAGAAATACCACTCAGGTAAGGCTTCGCTTGCCTGAGAGCAGAGCCTTTGTGTGGGATCAGTGATACCATAGAGACAAGTTAAAAACAAGAAAACCTGTTCCAAGACTGTGTCAGAACATCCCCAAGTTTGTAGTTGACTTCTCTGTCACTGAAAACACTTCTTTCAGCACCAGACTTCTGGCCACCAGGAGCAGAGGCCGTGCAGGACAGTTGTGCACTTTACAAGCTGGCAGATTTTCAGGAGTTTTGTGGGATATGGTTCCTGCTGCGGTGAACTTCACCTGTGGACTTGAGAGAAGTCCAAGTTATGAAAACTGCTTTTCAACTGCAGAGGGCTAGCTTAAGGGCATTTTTTTCCACATATCTGCTGAGGATGAAATTCAGAAAAAACATTGTGGTATTATTGTATTGGGAATATTAAGAATATTTAAAAGTTTCAGTTACTTCAGTAAATACCAGTCTAGAGAACTATTGGTTGTGTTATACTTCCTCTTGAGCATAAATATTAGATATGGAGCTGTATGTGTTTTTGTGATACTGATGGATGTGGTGTTCCTTCTGTTGTTTTGTTTCTGGTACTTGTTTGCAAGGCATTTGTTGAGCACTACTGTTGAGCAAAATCTCCAGGAGCTAAGGACTTGAGGGTTTAGGCTTCTTGCTGAAGGTCCTAGGATCTGATCATGCTTGTACAGTTTAGCATGGGTCAGGTTATATAGAAGCAGTGATTTAAGAAAAAAGCAATTTTCAATTTTAGTAAATTTATTCTTAAATGTGTTAAAATATGAAACAATAGTGCAACATGTAGGTACAGGTCTTAAGTATGTAGGTTTAGTATTATAAACTATAAGAAAGACCTGTTGGACAAGTTAAAATCTGAATAAGAAGAGTTACTGGCCTAAGCACTTGTAGTTTGAATTTTTTGTTAATGTTTAATCAGCTTTTGATAGCTGTAATTGCATCCTGAAACCTGAACAGAATATTCTCTTACAGGTTGGTTCATCTGTTTTGGAACAGTGAATGACTTGCACCAAGAAAGCAGGAAGTATTTTTGTCTTTTGTTTTCCTTCAGTCTGTAAATAAAAATGAAGATCTACCAGATCCAACCTTGAGAAACGTGGCCAAAATAAGCGAAGTACACGTGAGGTACACACAAAACTGCCATTGTTCATTAAAAGCTTACGTACAAAACCAAGCCATGTACTTCAAGCTTATCTTTTCCAATACATGCATTTCAGAGTAACAGCATTAAATGCTGGGTTTGTGCATTTAATCAAATTCCAATTTCCATACAAATGAAGCTCACCAGACAAGAAGAAACAATTAGCGTAGCAAATGAAAAGTGGCGTTTCTTTGTATTAAAAACTCAAATAGATTCAAATCTGTACTGGCTATGTAAATGCTAACATCTAACATGCATCTGTAGTCTTGGCTACCAAAAGAATATCTTAATGTATCAGACTTTACCAAGTGGTGAATCTCTTTAATAAAGAGAAATTAAGTCATTGCAACTAGAAGAACCCAAACTTTAATAATCGTTGATTTCAGTCACTGAGTTTAATCTCTGTATCAAAGCACTCTTCTGAATTGAAACTTATATTTTGGAGGCTTTAGTTTAGTGCTCTGGCTTCTCTTCTGTACCTTTTTAAATCGTGAATTGCCAAGACATCAGGGTTTTTGTACCGCTAGTGGTTTATGTATCAGAGTTAGGAACACGTGGTTTATAAGTAAGGGGACTCTTCCATCTGTCAGGGATGTGTTTCTGCTTTAGGAGAGACTTGGCTTTCCAGTGTTCCTTTTCCCACTGGTTCCTGTAACGGAAAACTTCGGTGTCTTGCAAATAGAACGTTAAAATTTAGATTTTGAAAACTTCAATGTGTTCACCTAATGCTTTACAGGAGATGTTTATTATATGTACCTGAGACAGGACCTCTGGCGTTTTTATTGGCTGTGGCATTTCTTCGGGCTGAATTCCTTTTATATCTCTGTCTTGAATTGAAGGAGGATAAATAATCCTGTGAAGACAGTATCAAAGCACCCTCATTCACCAACCAGCTTATCTTTGCAGAAGTGTTTTGATGAGTAAATAGTGCTTATAGACTAGAAGGGTGCTTTTTTTGAGGTCCACAGGCAGTTGGCTTCTGTCACTTGGAAATTTTTACAGCATGCTGTTTTTTGCCCGTTCCTGAGAGCTATTTCCATCCCTGCTGCTTCTCTTAGCACTGTGGTGGTGTGACCTGATACAGCTTTTCGTGGGTCAGAGCTGTGACTCTGGTCAGTAATGAAAGCTCTTCTTATGGTATGGAGGTCCCAGCGCTGTTCACAGGGCAGCTTTTGTGGCACAGGGCTGAAACTAGCTGTTCTGCCTCTGAGGAGATGTGTGTAATCCCAGCATATCAGAAAACATCTTCTATTAGAGCTAATATTTAATAAAAATAAATTAAACACATTAGTAGATGTTCTAGCTTCATTGGCAGACAACTATTATGAGGCTGCAATTCCACATTAATTGATACTGGATTTGTACAACTGTATTTCTGCTGAATTAGTTGGAGCATGCGATCTTTCTGGTTGCAGGGGGACAAACCGTAGCTGATCTGACTTAAAATTAATGTGGGCAGACAATAGCTTTCGTTTGATCTGAAGCTTGCCAACTCATCAAATTCATTCGGAAAGCTGAACTAGCAAGGTGAACTTGTATTGAATCAACACGTTTTCTCATGTGCCTATTACAATCTTGATTTGATATTGGACGCTCTAAAATGACATTTACTGTATTGGAAAGTAGTCTTAGATAGTAGATATAGCTCCTCCCTGCCTTTCTTTCAAATAAAACAGTTGTTTTGAGTAACTAATAATCCCTTATTTTTTTGCATAAAAAAGGGGAATATGAATAAGAAATTAGAAATGAAGCAGAAAATACAGGTTGCAGGTAGCGTAATGCCTGGGGCAGCACACTGACCAAGTGTGCATCTGCTGTGGGAAGGATGCACTGTGGCTTCCCAGCACTGTCAGGCTCCAGAAGGAAAACATTCCCAATTACACAGAAAGATTACACGAGACGAATAAACCTGAAAGGCCTTCCTGGATCATTTTGTAATGGCAAAAAGATGTTTGTTTTATGAAACTTGTGAAGCTGGCTGGAATTTAAAGCAGGGTGTGTGGGTGTGTATTTTATTCATCTGACATTAAGTCCTTCCTGTGGATAATGCTTGTTGTAAATGTCTATTTACAGTACTTAGCAGAAAATCTGGAAATTAGCGTGCTGTAAAGAAAATTTAAAAAGCTAGTTGAGCCCTATATTGAAATAAGTGATGAGTGCTGTGAAATGCCTGGCATTCAACATGTAATTGGGAAAATCTTTCTAACAAAAGCTTTCTATAAGAGTGTAAGCAACCACCTTGAAAACTTAGTTTTTTCCTCTATGAAACATAGATTTTTGTTAGTCAAAAATCTTGTCTGTTTTGTCACTAACTTACAAAAATAATATTTGGCAGTGAAAGGAGCTGAAGGCTTTTGTATGGCGCTGCTTGAATTTATAATCTTGCCTGTTATTTCTGGTGTTTGATTAATCAAGTTTCCACCTGTTTGTAAGTTTTCTTTTAAATTTCAAATTACAGGTCCACGACTAGCTTTGGCAAGACTTCTTTCAGGTGAGTGACTTGTGGGCAGGTTATATTATCTAATAATGTGTCCGAACAAATTGGTGTTGGGTTTTTTGGCCTTCACCAGTACGTTTTATCTTGGGTTATATATTAAACTTGTAGAACCGATGCATGGTCTGAACCTGATTTCAATTTTTCCTCTCCTCTTTTTACATAAAGTTACAGAGTTTCTTGCTCTCTCTGGCCAATTTTTAGATCTTAATAAACAGTTGCTAGAGAGAATGGGTGAATTGTTACCAGAGTACATTGTTATTAATTGCTGGTATTTCTGAAAGACAAATGTTCGTTCAGGTGAGAGTGTGCTGGGGAACTGGCCGGTTGCTTACGTTGTAGGGAGGAAACATGGTGTTGTCATGAAAGCGTGGAAGCACAGTCAGGACAGCTGACTTTTGCTCATATGCATATCTTATCCGTAGCCTTTGGCAAGCTGTGCAATTTTTCTGTACTTTGCTGTAACCACTGGGAGAAGGATGCAGCGGTTGGCGAGATTGTTGAGGGTTAACAATGTAGAACTGCTTTGAGATGACAAAGTGAAGAGACTGTATAATGACACCTTGCTGCTTGAAGTGTTTTCACGTTCTCATGCTGCCTGAACTTCGTGATGTTTTATAAGTTTATATTATGTATAGTGCAAAACTACAATTGCTGCTATTTCCAGTGTTTTACGTGCCTCCCTTCTTGCCAGCAAATGCCAGATGAATTTAATTGCTCTAAAATGAGATTTCAGTCTACTAAATCTTGTGCTGTAGCATAGCAAAGACTGCATCTGATCATTAAAAGAAAAAGAAGCCTTTTACGTTAGAATTTCAGACGTGAATCATAGTACTGCTGGTGTAACTCGTCACATTGTCCATGAATGCTGGAGGTGGTTGCATTTCTATTTTTTCACTTTTAGGCAGTTGTTGATGCCATTAGCTAATGTTATATCTGTGCCTCTGCTGCAACAGCTGCTTGCTTGTAGCTGAACTTGTGCCATTACATATTTTCTAACAATATTGAAAATACAGAAATGTTTCAGCTTTAACAGCTTGTGGAAAATACGTGGGGTTTTAGTGTTGTTAGGAGGTCATAGTTTAAGATACTTTCTTCCTCATCCTTCCTTGCTGTGAGTTACCATCAATAGCTATGAACAGTGTAGGATGTCTGACTTTAGGGACAGAAGTGGGATGGGTATTTTTGAAATTCTGCTATTCTTTTGAAGAACTGGAAATCTTATATGGGTGAGGAAACAGTTTTTTATTTACCACACTCCTGGAAAGTACAAAGTCTAACCGTGTGTTAAGCGATTACTTACATTTCAGGAAAGAGGGATGGTTATGTTGTGTTTTACTGTTGTTTGCTAGTGCTCATATGTCTTCATGAATCCTGATCGGCTGCTGGCGGCCTGACTTGCCTTTTCTGTGTTAAAAAGACAGGCTTAAAATGTTCTAATTTTTCTGCTGTTTTGACTTAAAAATAGGGTACTGAAATGAAATGCTTGACAGGATTGTGGAGACTAGCACCTACCCTGCGCATCCTCGCCTGTCCCAAATTTCTCTGTTCCTTGGTCGAGTATCTCACAGGTTCATTATCAACTTCTCTCTATTTTTATGTATGTATTTAACCTCTAAATGCTCCTGCCCTGGCTACCTCTGATGTGCTCCGCTGGGGGAGTCTTGATCCCGGCATGCAGGGCCGTGTGGGGCACACGGGGCAAGGGGACGGTGTCGGTAGGTGGCCCTTGCTCTCAGGTGGGCACTGCTGAGCTGCCCACACACGGCTGTGTCTTGTCTGGATGACAGCCTTCCGATGTGCCTATGGTGGGGCCTTAGTGGAAATCTGCATTCCATCAATGGCAAGGGGTTTCTGAAAGAGCTGATCTTAAGCATCAGTCCTCAAGGAGGCTGTCGTATATGTCCAAAACCACCCTGAGCACAAGTGAGAGAGGCAGTTAGACTTTCTCAGATGATTGCATGTTGTTTCTCTTTGGGCTAAACCACAATAGGCAGCACGTAGAAGCAAAACCATTCCGATGAAACTCTTCCAGAAACTGCATGATGATTTAGGTAGTTCAGTAATGCATGGGAATGTGGGCCCTGGGTTAGGATGGCTCAGGACGTGCTATTGGCAGTATTTGCACAATATGGACATTTTCATTTTGCAGTATTTCTTTTAGTGTCGTTTTTTTCCCTTCCGCGATAGAATTGCATAGCAGTTCATGCTCCTTGGTCTGAAATAATTAGTGCATCTCACATAGCATGGTTTCCACTGGGAACAATCATTCAGCTGGTTTGAGTGGTGTTTTAATAGAAATGTTTTGTACCATTCCATGTATCCACATTCTTCAGAGAGGAGTGTCTGTAATACGGGAAGTAATGACATTACGGCATTTAAGTGGCATTTTTTTAATGCTCATAATATTGCGATGGAGTCATCCTTTTATCCGAACCAGTCATATGTAATTGTACATAAAATAGCATGTATGAAATTCTAGAGAGACAAAAGTATTCTTTGCTGTTATTCCCATGCGCATGTTGGTTTGTAGTGCTTTCCTGGTGCATGCTGCCTGTGAAACCAGAGGGCTGCAGAACAGCTTTCTTCACAGGGTGTGTACGTGACTTCCATTAAAATCAAGCAGTAAAAAAATTAAGAGTTTATTTAAAGTGTTGAATTTTGAAATTAATTTTGCCATAACTGCAGGTGAATGTGATGGAAAGCTGGAGCTGGGCTGAGGGTTGTCTTTCATGTGTTAAACTGTCTACCACAGCCTCCAGTGTAAATTCCATACTTGAAACTGCGATAGTAGAACTTTCTAAGAAACTTTCCACTGTATGCTGGCATTGCACAAAAGTTGTGAAAGAAGCTGCAATGATTTACTGCAGAGTTGACACTTTTCTGCGAACTTGAAAATTGAATGGTCTTAATTTCAGCTTGAGGTTTTGTGTTTGTTTGGCTTGGGTTCCCTCCCTGTTCCCCCAGCTTAAAAGATAGATTTAAAATTTTCTCTGTTGCTAAACTGGGCAAGTGAAGCTCTACCTTTTATTCCCCTAATCAGGGGGAATAAAAGGTTTTATTCCCCCTTTCCCCCTTTGGGCTAAATAAATTACTTCAGTTTTTGTTCGGGGTGGGGGGGGTGGGAATCATTATGACCTAAGCTGGTAGATTTTATTTTTCTCTTTTTATGTTTCCCCTGTGCTCATTCACTGTTGGCTCTTTGGACTGAGTAAAACTCTGACTGGGTGCGAACACTCTTGTCTTGCTGTAAGGTCTGTTGTTGCCGTCAGTAGTCTGGCAGGTCTATGGGAGTTCTTAGCCATTTTGTGACCTGAATGTTTGGTCTGAGTAGGTGGTTGCTAAGAGGATGTGCCCGCTTTCATTCTTCTACAAGAGCAGTTCTGCACTTTGAAGAGAAACCAGTACTAGAACTGGATTTTCATCTAACGTCAAGTTAGAAGCCTGTTATCAATATCCTACACCAATTACTAGGTGTATGGGTACAGCGTTAATTGAGAGTGCATGATGACTGGTTTTATTATGCCTGGTCGTGTTGTCTGAACACTGAAGTGTGACCTCTGTCTTGATTTAGTTTAGGCGTGTGTTTCAAGAAGTTAACAACTGCAATTACAGCTCTTTTCTTAGGTGGTTCACTGTGGATGAGAGAATACAAACCTGTATTTTAAATTTTCTTTTAGAGATTTCTCCCTGCAAAACAGTTACCTGCTTGATTCTTTTGAAATCAGGGATGATTGTGTTTAAAACACTTTTTTTTTTTTTTTAAAAAAAAAAAAAAGGTGCTCGTTCTCGTCATAGCTTACCTGGGATTATTGTAGCTCACTGAGAGGAAAATGTGCTAAATTGTTCAAAAACATTGGTTGGAAAATTGACAACCACCATCCAGAAGAAAGATGGATGGCGATGGTCTGGTGTGAAAGTGAGCCTATGGGTGCTAATGGAGTGAGCCTATGGGTGCTAATGGCTACTTGCAGACTTGCCATCTGCAAACAAGCATGAATTGTTCACTTGTGTAGACGG